>CAJNDT010002780.1:670000-800381 GCA_905221615.1 Symbiodinium sp. CCMP2592
CTGTCGTGGGAGGGCTGGAGGCCACTCTGGTGTTGCCAAGCGTATCTGATGCTGGGCTTTGGAGTATCATACTCTAATGCTTTTGTGGGACCTCTTACTTAAAGAGAACCTCTTACTTTAGAAAGATCATGATGAAGTACAAGTCTGTACTTTTTACTCCTTGGTTACTTCAAAGCCCAGGATGTCTACAAGTCATTGGCCGAGCTGGAACAAAGCTGGCCATTCAAGATTCGTGGAGTCTGGGATCACCTCTTGCGCAGGGACAGCAGCCGACCTTCATGGCAAGATGCCAGGTGGCCTGACGTTGTCTAGTCTTCGTTTGAATGCCAGTCCATGAACTGGGCTGACACAAGCACTAAAGACCAATTTACGATCATTACGTGCGTCTAAGTGTAATCCTTGTTTTGTATTGGCACTTGGCTTCGCGGTTTAGGCACTGCCACAGGGTGCAAAGTCCAGGTCTGCCAGGGATGCTGAGATTTGTGTCAGCTCGGGTGACTGTGAGTACCCTAGCGTTGGCCTTGCTTGCTCTTCACCCAGCCGTGTTTGTTTGCATATCGCCGCCCACTAGTAGCGATGCAACCGGTGACAGTCCTAGACTGCAAGCCACCGCAAAGCCAGCACCAAATCGTCCTGGTAGCCCCAGCATACTTAGTAGTAGACTAGGTAGCGTTTAACTTTTTCGGGGTACTTCTGTAATCGCCATATACTATGAGCTCAAAGTTTAACCTTTAGTTCCCTTGGATATTGGACAAGTAGGTGTAGATTTTGCATCGAGCATCACGCGACACCTGCTCTAGGTCGGGCGAGAGGGCTGATGTGGAAGCTGGCGACAGCGAGCAGCAAGGAAGCAGCTGCAGCACGGCTTTCATGGTACTTGATGTCGTCAGCTTCGACATTGCTAGCAGCTAGCACGGCTTTAGAGGTCCGAGTCGAGTCTTAATGGAATTTCTTCCTTCGGATCCCTGTGGCTTTACGATCTAGAGCTGCGAGATCTTCGCCTGTGAAGGTGAGTATCCTGCGGCCCAGAAAGTCGCAGTTGCAGGAGTGGAGGCAGCCAAAGCGGTTGCGGAAGGAGTCTCTGCCGTCAGTGCCGTAGTACGGGGTCAGCCTTCGGCGGACGTCAAGGCTGAGGGACTTTCAATATCGAGGAGAAATTGCTTGCTAGTTGTCGTTTTGGCATGATTTTAGGATTTTTCTGCTGTCGGTCCTCGTGCTCTGTGCTGAGTCGTGCTTGAGAAGAGAACCTTGATCTAAGGGCTGCTTTAGATCCGGGTGACAGTTCGTTGGTCTCCTGTCGCTGTGGAGAGGCGGCTGGCCGGAAGGCACTTCGCATACTTGCAGAAGAGCGGAAGACAGCATGGATGGAGCCTGCGTCTGCAATAGCACCAGTACATCCTCATCCGCATCCTTATCCTCATCCTCCTCATCGTCACCATGATCCTCATCATCGTCATCATCATCCTCGTGCCCAGCATCATCGTCATGCTCGTCCTCATCGTCCTCATCGGCATCCTCAATATCCTCTTCCTCATCATCATCCTCGTCATCATCCTGATCCTCATGCTCCTCCTCCGCCTCCTCCTCATCCTCAATTTCCTCCTCATCGTCATCATCATCATCATTACCAACATCATCACCGCCATTATCATCATCATCATCATCATCATCATCCTCGTCATCGCCACCGACGTCATGAGCCCCCACTACCATTAGCAGCATCCCCATTGTCATCACGGTGTGACTCTCATGGCTACATGTCCCACCGCTGTTGTCGTTTGTTCCTCCTTCTATAACTTAGCCGAGCATGTCTTGGTTGCAATCGTGGTTGCACGGTCCTGTCCGTCATGAAATTTTGTTGGCGATTGGTGTTGCCATTTCGCCGTAGTGTTGCTCTTGCAGTTGCTGAATCTGCTCTGGCTGTGTTTGTCGTGGTTGTGGCGGCGGTGGTCGTCGTCGTGGTGGTGGTGATGCCGTTGCCATCGTCGCCGCTGCCTACTTAGCAAGACTTAGCTCCTGTTGCGATGTGTATCCAGATGTGTTGCAGTTGCAACTCAGGCGTGCTTATTTGTGCTGTTGGTTTTTCATGCTCAGGCTTTTTTAGTGGTCCCATAGAAGTTTCTCAGTGTGCTTTGTCATTCGTTTCTGAGCACTCTCAATCCTCCTTGGTCTGTTTTCTTGCGTGTCATGAACAGTTGTTCCTGCGTGTCGCGAACAGCGGAATGACACATGATCTCTTGGGTTTGAGTGGGCGAACAACTACCAGAAACACGACAGCTGGAGGTGGCCAAGGTCAGCGTCACTGCAGTCGCAGAGAAGGCGGCGTCCACGCTTGAGATTTCAGGATTTTTCCGAGGGCGTCGCCATTGAAATGTCGTCAAGCCCGGTGCCGTGACCCAATCCACCTTCACGTGCCTTTGCTGCCAGGTGCTCCAGTCTTTCCGGACTCAGGCGACGTGGATGTGTAGTCACTGCAGATTTTGGCTGGATGCGACTGTCAGGGAAATGCTCTACTGCTCCAGTATTGTATCTCATTACTATTGGTTATTGGGGTTCCAGATTCAAGAGACCGAAGGGAATCTGAAGCTAGCATCGTCGACTTGCCATGTAGGGCGTTCTTCCGGCCCCAATGAGGTGGCAGGGATCCGTGGGGGCGGCAAAGTGACATGCAGAGGTGGCATTGGAGAAGACTGGTGCCGCAGACCTGCCAGCAGCAGATGTGATCGAGAAGGCCCAGGCCCATGCGAGAAGATCTGTGACATGATAGTCTCGCAAGCGTCTACAAAATAAATCGTCATGCTCGTTGGGGAGAGCCTGTGTGTATGGTACTTGACTCCCGACATGCGAGTGAGAGAGTCTCGGTTAACGAATTCAGGCGGCCATGGTATCCACGCCTCCACTTTCGACCCCGTGGCGGGCGGAGGAATCCAGGCATCTGTCTCAGAGAGAGGGTCCTTAGAAAGCAGGATGAGGCTGTAGCAGTTGTGGTCTTGTCTAGTGGCAGGTCGTGCCTTGTAGTAGGATCCAGAATCTTAGGGGTACTTAAAAATATTTTTTAATTTTTGGTTATTATTATCCCAAAGAAACAGCTAAAATCATAATTGTTGCTAGGGTTCTAAGTTCAGTATAGGAATCTAGAATCGGTTTGCTAGGCCTGGGACCACCTCAGCGGACGCTGACGCGGCTCAGAAGGAGGCACACCTGTAGACAGGCTACCGACCGAAAACTTCAAGCCCCCATTGCCCGTACCTTCAGGACTACTGAGATGCCAGATGCCGCAATGACCTACTCCCCTCCAATCTCTATCGATCTGGTTCTCTTAACTTCGAACTAGTTACGTCTGTCGGCCCTGTCTGCGTAGTGTTTGGGGGCGATTTGTCTACGTACAGCTCTGCATCTCCCCCATCTCTCCTTGTGTGTGTGTGTGTGCATACATATTGCATATGTATATATATATATATATATATATATATATATATATATTTTCAAAAAAATGAAAATGTATATATGTCTAAATGACATACATATTACGAAACAAGGGTAGGGCTCGAAAGCAAGCAGGCCGATAGACCTCCTCTCGGACAGAGGGGTCGTCAGGCCAGTAGGTAGATCAATCGACAGAGAACCGGTTTCGTGAACGTGAACTTTCGCATCTTCATGAGCTGCGTGAACTGTGAGTCGTACTTTGCGCCAGGGCGGCCGGGACCCGCAGGCACTTAAGGCCTTCTCTGAGGCAGGGTCTGGTTCTACCCCAAGCCTTTTGCTTGAACTTCAGCTGCGGTTTACGGGTTGTTCTTCGTGTGGCAGCCTTTGTCGTGGATCCAGTAGTGGCAGTGGCGAGGATTTGCGCCTGGTAAGCGCCCAACGTACGCTTGCATCTTTCGCCACCCTCTACGGTCCCCATAAGCCTCAACCTTGCCTCCTGAATCCTGTACTGAAACTGTGTTGATGCCATCTCCCCACCTTCAAATGCCAGCCCCACGGTTTCCCGAAGTGATGACCGTGAAACCTGGAAGCATGACGCATCAGAGGCACCCTGCCCGATATAGTGATGAAGGCAGCCTATCGGAAGAGGCCTAAATAAGTATCTATACCATTTTGGGGGCTCCTTGTCATAATTGTAGCATAACGTGCCCCAAAACCCTATTTTTATTATTAAGGCCGCTGACTTCTTTCCGATGGAGAAGCTTCCCCATGCCAAGACCCTATTTCTGTAACCAAATCAAGCCCTTCTTTCATGCGCCGTAGCTGCCCCAGCTTTATTTATGACATTATTCGTCGGGTTTCCTCAATATAATTACAGCACGTATCGTATACCCCGAAAACCCAATTCTACTTCGTCAGCCCCTTCCCCAAACCATGAACCCCAAGCCTCAAACCCTCATTCCCGGCCGCGAAGCCGAATATAGGGGCCTTGAACCTATACTATTCTGGGGGTTCCTTGTTACTATAATTATAGTATAAGGCGCCGCACAACCCTACTGACATTGCTAAGGCCCCTATTAAAAAAAACCCTATAGTAACCCTTAGAGTATTCCTTATAGGCCCCTTTAAAAGGATCCCTTTCAAGGGAACCCTATTCTAACATTACAGCAGGAGCGGGTGGCAGCCACTGCTGTCGCTGTGGCCTCGATCTCCGCCGCCGCCCAAAATGCGCTGGAGACCCTGGCCAACGAAGGCCTTCCCTTGGTTTCAAAAAGGGTTTTAGTGTTTGGGGTTTTAGGGTTTTAGGGTTTTAGGGTTTAGGGAATCCCTTTGTCATAGTTGGCTAACACTTTACAGGTTTATGGGTATTTAAGCCCAATAAGGAGTAGAAGTTAAAATTGTTAATCCTATCCCAACCATGAACCAGTTCCTTCAATGGTTTACAGGGCTTATACTAGTATTTTAATAGTAAGAACAATAACTAAAATTAAATGACAATAATAAGAACAATGCTAGTATTAGTACGAATAAGAATAGCAGAATATGTACTACAGAAATAATCAGAACAATAATAAGATTACGGTTTCGGGTTTTAGGTCTATATGGGCTTAGAACCAGGCTTAGGGCCTAGGAGTTAAAGCTTCATGGGGTATCTCATAGGGTTTAGAGCCCTTTTGATCACGGTGTCGTTTGCGCCGCGCTCCTTTCAGCACCGAATCTATAGATATTCACGTTGTGACGGAGTGCGGCTCTTGTATGCACAGAGCTGACAATCGGAGAAAGGGTTGTTCTACGTTATGTCAGAAGAAGACCTTCGAGTGATCCTTGCAACCTTCACACCCCCCCCCCCCCCCCCACCCGCAGAATTCAAGCAAAAAGCACCGCTGCAGCTGTAAACCCTGAAACCCCCCAAAGCCTTCAACCCGAAACCCTCAACCCCTAAACTCTGAAACCCCGGTGAAGAATCGAGTAGACGCATGAAGTTGGAGTTTCACAAAAAGAGCGCACTCCAACCTTAGCCCTTGATTTCCTCGGTTTCAAAGTCTTCTAGACCCCTTATAGGAACCCTTCTCACGCAAAATCCTTGATGTACTTGGTTGAAGAAGAACCTCAATCCTGTACTCCAATGGTAGCCCTTCTAGTCGCCTTACTATTATCTTATAACTTTTTCTAGTACACCCTTTACGGTAACCCTGTATCGCAGCACTAATTATAGCAATCCTTTATAGCATCCTTTCTTTAGCACCCCTCAGGGTCACCCTAAACCTCCAAACCCCAAACCCTAAACCGTAACCTAAGGTGAAGGACACCTGTACTGTAGTTGGAGGTTCATGGGACTTAGTAAGTATGGTTATAAGTACCTTAATTGGGGTTATAGGTAATTAGAAGTATAGTTACCTTAATTATAACCCTAGTTACTAAGTCCCATTACCCTCGGTCCAAGACCCACATAGAACGTTTAATCGTAACCCTTAAAGATCCTTTAAAGGAGCCCTTTAGCTACTAAGTCCCGTGATCCTCTTATTCCCCCAAACCCTACACCCCCAAACCCTAAACCCTGATCCGTAACCCTAAACCCTAACCCCTAAACCCCTAAACCCCGAAACCCTAAACCCTGAACCGTAACCTAAGTCTTCGCAGTTGGAGGCTCCCAGCTCCGAGCCGAGTCGACCGCGTCTTCGCGGCAGTTCCCCGAGGTCGAGGCCGGGCTTTTGGAGCGGTACATGGACGGGCCGAAATAATGTAGGGTTCCCTCTAAAAGGGATTCTTAAAGGGGTCTATATAATAAAGGGGATTCTTAAAGGGGTCTATATATTGAGGGATCTAATTACACTAGGGTTCTATAGTTAGTAGTATTATAAATGATATAGTCTTGGGGCTCCTTTTAAGGGGGTCTATAAGGATTGCGATAAGGGATGGTGTAGTAGAAGGGCCTAAATAATTACGTACCTTCACTATTTTGGGGGGCTCCTTGCTATATTTACAGCATAATATACCCAGAAAAACCCTATTCAACAAATCGAGGTCCTAAACTAGGGTCGTTTGGAGTTTAAGGTTCAGATGGGTTGAGGGTTTAGGGTTGCTGTCAGGGCTACTATAGAAGGCTACTATGAAGGGTAAATGGGGTTCGGGCTCAGAGTGTTGAAGGTTTGTGGTTCGAAGTGTTTAGGGTTCCTAGTGGTTACGGTTCCGGGTTCGGATTGGTTTCGGATTAGGCTTTATACCGGGGTTTTGTGGACCTTTTGGTGTTTAGAGACTTTTACGAGGCTGGCAGGGTTGGTGGCTGTAGGTTTACGGTGTTTTCAGGGCTGTAAGATCGGATGTCTGTACTTAGGCATTTAAAGGATCGTAGACTCAAGCCATCTGCTTGGGAGACAGACGTATTGTGACGAGCCAAAACCCAAGTCCCTAAACTTAAGCCAGCCGCGAGCAGTGTCTCCCTCTCAGCCATACTGGTTTTCAGGGGGTTAACGGCTGACGGAAAAGAGTGCAACAAAAACAACAAAACTTAAGCCAACACCCTAAACCGCGTGCTCTAGATGTAGAACACAGATCTTAGCAAATTAACTCTCGAACTTTCCAGGACCGTGCAGCTGCCGTCGCTGTAGCCGCGGCCTCCATCGCAGCATCTGCTCAGAAAGCATTGGAGACGCTTGCCGCTGAAGGCGCTCGAGCCGCAGTTGGGATCATGTTCCCTTCTTCTGTTGCCTGCGACACAAGGTACACGTGTTTGCAGGTCATGGTACGTATGTGTACTTCCTCTGGAGTGATCGCATTAATCAGTAGCCCAAGGTGACTGCAATCACTGTACGAAGCCCCGAAACCCCGAAGCCAGGAACCCCGGGCCCTCAGTTTATCCTCATAGGAGGCAAAAGGGGTTTTAGCCTATGGAGGTTTAGCAGGGATCAGGGTTCCCATAATGGGGTTCACATTCAGGAATCCCTACCCCAAGAAACTTAAACCCCCCTTTTGGCCTCCCATCATATCCTTGGGGCTTTGGGAGCTTTCGTCGCCGAGGTCCCGAGCCCCAACTCCTCCCACTCACAACTCACAGATCGCTTGGAAATGGGAGACCTGTGTCATAGTTGGGTAACAGTTTACACTTTTATGGGTACATAAACCCAATTAAGGAATAAAGATGTACATTTTTAATCCTATCCCAACAATGAACTAGAGAACTAGGCGACCGGTAGCAAGGCTAGGGAGAAGATAGTACGAGTGGTAATCGCATTCCTACAGCTAAAACAGCTGGAATCCCACAATAGCAGCAGCAATAGCAGTCAGAATTCTAGGAACAAGCCTCGTAGTAGCTGTATCCGCACGGCAACCCTAATTGTGATATACAGCCACAGCCGCATCAGCAACGACAAGAAGCACTGGCAATACGCAGCAAGACGCTGGTGCCACATCTTGCTCCAAGTGCAGCCATTGGAAGTGGTTCTGAGGAGCTCCATGAAGCGAGGATCCAGTATCAGCCGCCTAAACCCCCAACCGCCACACGCCCCTGAGCCCATCTCACCCTAAACCCGGCCCTAAACCCTAACCCCTAGAACCCTAAACCCTAAGCCCTAAACCGCTAAGGCTCCAGGGAGGTCTCCCTGGACCCGCGTATGTCCAGACAGCTCCGAGAGTCCCAGGCGCACGTGGGGGGGTCCTTATAATAAGGATCCTACTATTTAGGGTACTATACTATTACTATTATTATTTATTATTTATTATTATTATTATCAATAATATTCTTTTTTAGGGTTCCTTATTGAGTCAGGTTTTGGGGTCTACCCATGGTTTGACGCTTGAGGTAAGGGGGGGGATTGGGGGGATCGAACCCTGAACCTTATAAGTAAATAACCCTACTATAGATCCCTTACACCCCTTTGGGGCTCTCCCTTTAAAGGAACCGTATTCTTTTTAATAAGGCCCAAATCCACAAACGTTAAGCCCTCACGCTAAGCTAAAGCCAACCAATTGCACCCTAAACCCCGGTGTGAAAGACTTCCAGAACGTAAGCACGTTTCTGAAACCTAAACCTCGGGGTTGCAAACGATATCTGAATGATTACCACTTACCACTCCTTATCAGAAGTAGTATAGTATACTACCGCCCTAACCCCTTGTCTAATTGTTGGGGCCCCTATAAGACACTATTCTAATTAATGAGGCCCCTTTATTACTTTTTCGGGGGATCCTTATTAGAACTATAACATAATGGGCCCCAACACCCTGTCACTAATTAGGCCCCGATATGATTAAAATATACATCTCCTTGCGCCTCGGCAGGAGGCCTCGCGTGGCGAGCAAGACCTTGCAGAGGTGCAGGTAATGATCGTCACCTGACCCAGAGAACAGATGTTTGGGGTCCTTGTAATGAGGGTCCTACTATTAAGGGTAATTAACATATTAGGGTCCCTATTTTTGGAAACTCCCATGTGTATCTGCCCATTATCTGCTCCTTGTTGTTGTTGTTGTTGTTGCTGCAATAGTCAATGGTTTGGTTTTCTAAGTTTCTTGGTGTGACTTTCCTTCAAGAGGCAGGGTGTCGTAGTAACAGAGAGTTGTGAGGGCCTACATATATTGGGGGGATCCTTATTATAACTATAATACATAATGGGCCCCACAAGCCCTATTCTAACTATTAAAGCCCCAATATGCTTACAGACTCGGTTCTGTCGAAGTCAGGCTCAAGGATTCCCTCCCTTGATGCGCACGGTTTAGGTTTTGTCGTTGTATCCGTGCATTGGCAAGAGCCCTCGAAGGCAAAATCCGTGCAATACCAGGCTCCACATCAAGTCGTGGAGTCCCGCATGCATAGCAACGCCACATATTCCTAGCCACCCATCTGCGTGTATGTCTGCATGCAGCATTCATGTACGAGTGTGTATGTCTTGTTCCAGGCGCATCTGTTCATGGGCTCCGTTACAACAGTGTGAGCGTATGTGAACAAGCATCTGTTGCTGTAACGGCACCTGAAAAACCTTGAGAATGTAATCCCTCCTCACACAACACACCACAACAGTATGATGCAATGTTGACTGAATGAAGCAAGACAGACAAGAGATATTGTAGATATGGAAATGGATACAGATCGAGTCTTACAGATATCGTGCCTGCTGTTAAAGTACGGCTCCTTCAAAAGGACCCTCATCTATGACAACCCCCACTCACTTCAGGAGTGCTCTGGTGCTATTTGCTTGCTGCGGCTCACGGCTGCAGGCGTGCACGAGGCCCGTTCCGGGAGACGCACGTATCCCCGAACAGGCAGACAGATCGACGCAGAAACATGGGCTGCGCTTGTGCCTTAGTGCCATGAGCCAGAGCAAAGGATCTTCAAACCGATTTTGAGCAGCTTTGAAGCCTGAAGCCTGAATGGCAGACCTCAGTGGACTTCTCATTGCTGTACTGTACTGTAGGAACGTCTAGTTTATCCAATGCATATGTAGAGGTTGACTGGTGTTAAGTCGACCAGCTTGGTTCTTCAAAGCTCCTGGTTATGGAGGAGCTCAAGCAGCTTGATCGTTGATCGAACGAGTCCGGTTGTTGCCGATGTAGTTTAACGAGTTAGAGTTCCCTGCGACCTTTGAAACAAGTCGACTGGGTTAGCAAACACATCCTGGGCTGAGTCGATTTTTTGGAGCTAGTTTCGCCTACTTCATAAGCTTCAGTCTGCCGCATACTGAGCTCCTGGAATAATGTAATTACATAGTTCAGCTCAGTGACCATCGCTTCGCTTCTAGATCGTAAAATCCTGTTGACACACAGACACCGTCCTGCAAGTTTCTTATAATGTGTTTAGAAGCTTGTTTCATTTCCAGGTCGTGCAGGCCACCGTGCAGCGAGGGCGCTGGGTCTTGGAAGACCTTGCGTGCTTTGGCGCTGAACACCGAAAGACTGGGAACACCGCGGAACCGTCATCATGCTAGGGCTATATGGGTTTACCGCTTCAGAGAATGCGTAGGAGGATGCTAGCTGTCACTACATAACTCTGAACCATCCTCAACTGAAGCCCGAAACCCCCAAAAGGACCTCCGAGCAAGGATTCCGACTCTGTCGAAGAACATGACATAGATGCAATGAAGTCAGGATGATATCAGGTGTGAGAAAGCCCATAGATGAGGCTATTGTCATCATGGTGCCTTCTAGTAGTTCATTGTTGCTCTTTGCAAGATGCTAACAAGCATCCTGCCCTCTCTGAGATGCTACGGTTTAGAGTTTAGGGTTTAGGGTTTAGGGTTTAGGGTTATTCTAACGCAAACCTTTGTGCATGCTAGGCCAGCGAGATGGAGTTGTCTCTCTCCCTGCTACAGTCGAGGACTGTGATGCGTGCGGCCGTGGAGGGCATCTGTGCCATGGCCCGGAAGCGACATGTTTTGAGGTTTCGGGGCTTAGGGTGTAGGGTATCGTTGTTAAGTTTAGGGTTTAGGGCTAGGGTCTAGGCAGGTAGTGCATGCGCTGCAGTCGTAGCAGTTTTGATCGGCTTCTGCTTGGCTCCTCCCACAGTCTCTCTCGCACACGGCTGCTACTGTCGCTGTCAGTACTTCTTCCACAGCCGTTATATCAAGACAGTTAATAGGGTTGGCCTCATGTTCAGGTGCTGGTGCTACGATGACGTTTTTGATTTGGTTGGATTCCGTGCTGTCTCATGGCGAACTCCATCTTCAAGTTTTGGTATCCGAAAGTGCCGTCAGGTTCTCCGTTGGAGGCCGAGGAGGAGGTATTGGAAACTTTGGAGGCAGCTACGCGGAGACCCTTGGAACCCCATTAGGGCTCAGGGGCTGGCAATTATTGCAAGCTAGATTCTAGATGCTGGAGACTTTTTTCTGGCTGTTGTAGGGTTCAGGAACCCTAAAGCCCGAAACCCTAAACCCTAGGATTTCGATCGGGTGGTAGGTGAGCGGAGCCGAGATCAGCGGAGTTTGTTCTTTTTATTTCGGGTCTCGGGGGCTATAGGTCCCAGACCTTTCTTGACCCCGGGCCGATCTGACAAGTCGACGCGTGAGATCTCGTGCTTTCCTGAGTTTTCAGCTAAGATGAAACTCAGCTCCTAGCGAGCATCTTGAACAGAAAATTGCAGCACCACGCAGAAGTGTCGGAGGTCTTGAACCAGAAGCGGCAGACCCGGACCGCAACAGTAGCCCGGTACTCCCCGCCCTCAGCCCTCAAACCTGACAAGCCGTGGTCGCAGAATGCCAGAACAGCATGAGAAATAGTTCAGGCTCAGAGGTTTATGGTTTTAGGGATTCGGGGTTTAGGGTTTTCTGAAAGTCCTCACCCCTTGTCAATTGGATCGCCTCGAAGTCAAAGGATTGGGCCAGCAACAGCTGACGCAAGTGCTGGCTGTGCCTCTGCACGACGCAAGCAACTCATGGACTGTCTTCGGCTTGGGACACTTTGTTTTTGTCGGGGGCGGGCGGCTGCCACAACTGCAAAGCGGCGCCCACACTAATTACCAGCATCACCACAATTATCATCACCACTGGCAAATGAATTTCGCGAGTGGTAGCAGAGGGGGAGCGACGAAGCCACCACCGGGAGCAATGACAGCAGCAACATCAGCAACAGGCAGACAAAGTGCTACTCAGGGGAGGAAGAAGAATAACGCGAACAACATTACGACTTACGCTTAATGAGACGAAAAGAAACATCACGTCAGCTGCGGCAGCAGCAACTTGCCCAGAGCTGGACCACATGCACCTGTAACGTTTGCAGGACTTGCACTGCCCTCGGACTCGCTGCCCACTGTGGTTTCACCGGAGTGCTCAAGCTTCTTGGCGGCCCAGACAATACGACTTGATTTACGTTAGGTGCCAAGGATGCCTTAGATAGTGAACAGGGGAACTTTAAACTTTTTGGCTCTAAATATTAGCTCTATATTTAAAAGTTTGAACTTTTGTGGGGCCCTGTTGTTGAAGAAGAGGGATGCTGTCCGTTGCTTCTACTGTACACCATCAGCTTTGTGATGGAAGCGGTGGCCATTGTCGTCTTGGTGGTGGTCGCCGTCATAATAATAGTTAATAGTATTAAGGTCTTGATGCTTCTTCTGTCTGCAGTCGCATCGGTACCCCTCTTAGAAGTGTTCTTTGGCACTGATGAGACTCCCCATGTCCCAGATAGGTAAGTTCGGAGTAAGGGATCAGTGATCAGCGGCTCCTGTCGACTAAAACTGGAAGATCGGGATGCCTTAGCAGAGGAGGCCCAGCCGACGCCAGCAGCTCGCGCTTTCCAGTTCGCTCGAGTAAGGCTAGTCGGGTTTAGGGACTGGACATTGCCCACGGAACGGCAACAGATGTCAGCACTCTCCAATCTGATGCAGGTGCACTGAGCCCAACAGTCCCAACAGTCCCAGTGATAGTGGTGTCCCAAATGACACTGCAAATCCGTGGGCCCGGGCGCTTACCGGTTGCAACCGATGCTGATCTTAAAGACGAGCAGAAATGGTTGCAAAGACGTACTATAGGGGCCTAAATAATTACCTGTACTATTTTGGCGGTTCCTCATTATAACTATAGTATAATGTGCCCCAACACCCTATTCTAATTATAAATGCCCCTACATTAAACGCCCAGGCTCTGACTCTCAGTCGTTATATACAGCTGAAGAACGGAGACTCGTGCTAAGGAAGTACATATAGGGCTTAGCACTTCAGGGCCTAGAGTACTACGCAGTACTCAGTACTGCTTGCAAGCAGCAACGATGCCGATTGTCATTCTAGTCGGAATCTTGTAGCGTGGCAATCGCAGCAACAGCAGCCACCACACTTCTTCTTCCTCAACACATGAAACCCTAAGAACCCTAAAGCCCTGAGTCCTCAGGCTCTTGGTGGATGCCGGAGCTCCGGTCAGCCAGCCGAGACTACCACCCTCGCTTGTGCCACGAGGTCCGGCGAGACCCGAACGACAGCGATGGGGGCGGGGGGTGGGGGGTGCGGCGGCACAGAATGCAATGTTGCATCCATGCGTTATTCAGAGCATCGCGAGTCATGCTTCGCTGTAGTGTTGCACATGTTACGCTCGCTTTTCAAAGTGTTCATTGAGCTGTGCACTTGGACATCGAGTCTTGCTGTCATTCTAAATGTTGCGCTGGGCATCTCCTAAATCATCATCATCATCATTATCACCATCGTAATCATCATCGACATTCTCGCTTATCACCACCAATACCAGCACCACCACCATCACCACCATCATGGTTCTTCTGGATCATCAGCGTTCTTTCTTTGAATATTGATATTGCCTACATTGATATGCCATGTTTACTGCTACCACCAGCACAGCCGCCAGACGACTGCTGCAATAAGTCATAGGCCCTAGGCTATCATAGATGTTGTGAGAGGGGGAGGTAGCTTCTGACAGATTGATTGACAGATATTCACCCGAAACCCTAAACTCTAAACCCTAAACCCCTAAACCCCTAAACCCTAAACCCCTAAACCTCATTCCGACGGTCAATCACACGCATCATCTGGTAAGGAAGAGCAGACTGAGAGTGGGCCGAGAGGAGCTGGAGCAGCTAGGAATGGTAGCTGTCCCTCTTTAGCTCACCTGTGGAAGTCGTTTGGTTGCTGCTGCTGTTGTCGGTGTTGCTGTTTTTTCTATTGTTGCTTTTTGGTATTGTTATTCCTCGTCTTTGCGTTCTTGGCTTTCGTTGCCTGTATTAGTTGCTGCAGCGGCGCCACAGTGGCTTTTTCTGCGGTCGTTGAGGGGCATTGCGCTGGTGGCTCTAGGACAGAAGTCTCGAACTCGGAAAGTATCCTGCGAGGCGATTGCAGCCCTCTGTCCCTAGCCGTGGCCGGCCACCACTTTCAGTGCATCGAGCTGCTCATTGCAAGTGGCTCCTGGACTGCAATGCCTTTGGTGACTTTGGTATCCGAGCTGGATAAGGGAAATTTATTCGGGAGCTTTCATGTTCAACTTGCCCGATACAACTTTCAACTGACAGTCGGTGTTGTGCAACTTGTCGCCATCCTAGATGAGCCCCAAAGAATTTCCTACAAGAAGTGCTGCTAGCTGCACACGGACTTGATGAGGTGCAAGTAGCAATAAAAGGGCAACTTCTGCAAAACGCAGGCTAAGGACTATTCGAAGTTCTTCCGTCGTGCAGTGGAGAAAGCAGAGAGTCAACAGTCGAAAGAGCGAGATAGGCATTAACAGTCCCCGAGATGGACTGGTGGCCCTGCTTTCAACCAGGTATCTTAGCAAATCCCGACACAGGTGCCGACCCATTCGATGACCGTGTCGATACGCTTTTGCTGGACATGCTGTCGGATGACTGGCTAGAAGCGCGCTGGTTCCAGGTCCGGCGGGGTTCAAACTTGCAGTCTTCCATTCTCGCTGCTTGCACGGATCAGTTGTTGTGTTGTGGAGCGGGTCCGGAGGCACTCGTGGTGCATGAAGATAGAGGTTTTGCTCCTTTCGTGCTGCATTGCTCTCGGGGGTGGGGTGGCATTTACAGGCAAGCATGCTGCAGGAAGGCGTGACCATCTTAGTGCTGCACTGCTCTTGTGGGCGGGGTCTCGTGGAGCAGGTCCGGAAGCGGTCGAGATGCATTGTTGACCTCCTGGTGCGCCGAGATAATAATTGCAAGTATTGAACTTTGAGACCGAGATCGAAGCCGTAGGCCCAATACCCTGCACCCCTGCACCCCCGTTCAGGAGAAAGTCTTGCGAATGCTGGAGGTGGCGCGATCCCAATACCAGGCCTGGGTTATCATCCGGGGTTGCCACACCGATATATATATATATATATATATATACACATGTAAGTTTCAGGGCTTACGGCAGGTTATGTGGCTAGAGCCAGGAGGTTTAGGGGTTAAGGCAGTCAGTGGTTCGCGCGCTTTCGGCTCACGATGATGATGAGGGCGGTGTAATGGTGGGGATCACGTGCAAGATGCATGGTGATTTTACCACGTTTCCCGAACCAGGAGCACTATGTAGACTCTTAGACTATCTGCAGGACCTGTCCGACAAGAAGCCCCTGTCTGGAAGGTGAAAAATTCCTGGAGTGTGAATCTTTCCATTCCAAACAAGCCGCCATGTCCTTCTCGTGTCGATGTAGGCGGATGGAACCCAGCCTTCAAAAGCCACCTTAGCATCCCTATACCATACTACACTTCAGTATAGTAGCATAAAGTAATTAGCTCAGAGCAGTATCATATATATATATATATATAGATAGATAGATAGTCTAGTATGGTTTACCCTGTGAAGGTTGACGCGCAGACCCTGGCACAGCTTGGGGCCAGCTTCGATGGGTCTCCGGATCAGGCCCCAAGAATGGGCTGCAAGGAATGGGATCTTGGATTTGGGGTGTGGGGTTTAGGATCTACTGTAGGGTTCCAGCCCCCAATGGTGGGCTGCAAGGAATGGGATTCTGGATGTGATGTGTAGGGTTTAGGATCTAGGGTTCCATGTTGAGACTACTGCTTAAGACTTGCTTTAAGGAATGGGATCCTGGATTTGGCGTGTAGGGTTTATAGGATCTAGGATTCGATGTTGGGACTTGCGATCTACTGCTTAGGATTTGCTGTAGGTTGTTGAACCATGGTTTGGTTGGTTCCTTTCTAAGCCATGTTTGTTCTCATGTCTTTCTTGCTACTGGCGCGGTCCTTGGTTGTAGGGGATTATACAACATGTTAGCGTTCCACGCCCCTACGAGGTGGCGCAGCTCCGTCGGCTTCTGACGTACAGCCAGGGGCCTGGCTTGAGTGGTAACTTCGGTTTCAACCCTGAGAGGTGAGGCGATGGGACGCGGTGTATTTGGGTTCAGCTGACGGTTTCAGAAATTGTTCCGGGACGGCTTTCCTCAAGACATCAGCCGAAGCCGTGCTTCGGCCTCGTGGCACGAGGTTCAGGAGGTTCTCTGAACCTGAACCAGTTCCGTACTAAATGTGTGTGCCTATGCCTGCATCGTATGTAGAAACATCGTATATGTGTATGTACATAGTGATGTGACTCACTCTCTCTCTCTCTCTCTCTCTCTCTCTCTCTCTCTCTCTCTCTCTCTCTGTATGTATGTATATATATATATATGTAGTACTCGTGTGTGTTTCATTCACTCATATGAAATCAAGAATGCGTTTGTATGCATACGTATATACATGCACACACGGAGACACATACACACACACACACACACACGGACACAGAGACACAGAGACACAGAGACACAGAGACACAGAGACACAGAGACACAGAGACAGAGACACACACACTGACTCACGCTCATACCTGTTGCCGATCCCCCGAGGCGCCGATCCCAACGTCAAGGTCTGTCCAGTGACCTTCGACCCGACCTCCGAGGCAGCTTCTTTGGACCTGAGAGGGCATAGCTAGGATTCGGGGTTTCGGGGCTCAGGGATTCAGATACTGAAGTTTTAGGATTCACGACTGCTGAGTGTGATCTACGGTGTGCGGCTGAGGAAAGTCTAGGATTTCCGGTTGCCCATGTACTATAACCGAGGCTTGCGTTTGGGGCTGGCATTGACGGGTTTAGGCCGCTACACTGGCCGGGATGCGTCGATGATGTTCTAAAGTGGCTACACGGGCCACGAACGTGAAGCAGGAAACCTTACCAGACCAGACTTGTGTTAATGGCCATCTGTCTAAACAGTCCTCTGACACAGGCTGCGATCCCACTGCTGAGCAGTGCAGCCGCGGCCGGCCACAAGGACAAGCGAGGATGGTCATCTCTATGTTCGTGCAAGTTATGATGTTATCCCGAACTAGGGCCGTCTCGAAGCAGGTAATTCAGAGGGTTCGAGCGACGTAGTGAAGACATGTGGTGAAATCACGGCACGAATTCCTTTCTGCGTTATACAAAGCGGAAGGAGCTGGTCTCCATGCTTCTGGAGCATGGTGCCACTGCCCGCGGCCTCAGAAAGACCGGGCTTCCACTATCGGTGGGCAGCGACTGCGCAGACTCGTGGACATACTTGCGCTTGAAGGTTTACGGATTGCACTTACAAGAAGGGTGCTGAGCACCTTTCTGAATTCTGAGCACGATCGCCAACACATATAGCTATGTACCATCAACTACCCATGTACACAATATACAGTACGAAACACATGTATGAGTATATACATATGTATGTGTATATATGTATATGCACATATGTATATGTATATGTAACATAATCGGCAAGACACGGTAGATAACTCTGTAACATAAAGTGTGTGTATATAATATACACTATTTTTAAATAGTACAGTATGTATTATCTAATACCTGGGATCTAACATCCAATATTCACATGTCCAACACCTACTACCAACAAAGAAGATAGACCATGGCATATAAAACCGGAGTTCGTCTGGAGCTGGCCTGACAAGTCCAAATCCTTTGTCTAGAGCGGCTCAGGGGTCAACCGCACCGCTGTCGCACGCCGCACCAGGGTCTAAGGCTAGCTAAGCTCTTCCAGACTCAGGTGTGTTATGGCATATCATGTAGTACAGTCTATCGTACACTATATAGTATAAATGACGCTATTATAGTATGTCCTACTTATTACAGTATGTCAAAGCATGCTACCGCTGATGTATACGAGCTTTCTGAGCTACATGGACCTTACAAATCCCCACCGATCCTGCAAAGCTATGACGATACCCTACACCCTAAACCCTATACCCCACGTAGCAGGTCGACAGCCATGCCGTGAGCCTGGCCAAGGGGACGGCTGCTGAAGATGTCTTGCCTCCTGGCTTAAATATCTTGGTTCCAGCGTTGTACGGTCGAAACTTCAAACCCCAAGCTCCAACTGGAATCCTTAAACTTGAGCATTGAGGACCAGGACTCAGGGGTGCGGGCCGCTCGTGTGGCAGAGCCGAGGGAAAAGGTAGTAGAAGCCCTAGAGCGGACATGTTGGTCAAGAGGAGCCAACAGAATTTCCGCTAGACTAGAATGGATACCCAGAGCATTCATCCGGGATCTCGTGTCTAAAGCCTGAGTGCTGAAGCCGTCATGAACCCGTAGAAAGTTTTAAGTCCCAGGCGCCGCCGGGCACAGTCCCGGCTGCAGTGTGCTGCCAGCGCACTGGACCTTATCACCATGGTGCAGCTGCTCGGCCGGAATTTCGGGCTTTTGTCGACGGCGCGTCTGTGCACAACGCACCATGAAGCACTGTTTCCGAACAACCGTGGCTCCGAACAGCAGTTTTTGGTTATGTTGGCTGTATGGGCTTGTCTGAAGCCTGGCCCTTCGCTTCGTCACACTTCAGTACTGTAGGGGCATTTGATCCGGCAAGCTTTCGGTGGTGTTTTGACCTGTCGTTTGTGCTTGCGACTACGGGTTCTCGGATGCGCTGAAGGCACATAGAGAAGGGAAGTTTGGCGACAGCGCCTTCAGTGATCCTGGAGCTTGAATTTGGAAGCGACAGCGATCAGGGACATTGCTAGATCTTAGATTCGGCCAGATATTTAACAGTCTCGTCGTTCGTCATTGTGATCTTGGCATGCCGGCAGGTGTTCAACGCAGGGGCAGGCAGCAAACAGCCCCGCGAAACAAACTCCCATAACAGATTTATAATGTACCATATGTAATGTTTTGTATGAGTATTAATAATCTACAGCATATATTTATATATATATATATACACACACTAAAATATACTTGAGTTGTCGTCTGTCGTCACTGCAGGCCTTGGTCTGGAACCCTTAGCCCTCAAAGCGTCCCACGGCTGTTTTCGCTGAGGTTGGTTGAGGCAGGTGTACATCCGGAGTCTTTGCTGCGGGCCTCTTGTCGGGAAGTCAGGAATGAAGGATTTCGTGGTGGGGAGATGCTGCTATCTTCATCATTCGAGCCGCCCCCACCGAACAACGCCGCAGCAAGAGTACTACAATATATAAGGGATGTCATGTATACGTCACGAGGTAAAGAGAGGATGTAGGCAAGGAGTTTTCCCAGTCAGATCCACTGATACTTCAGCAGTTCGGCTAGCAGTATCTCCGACATGATCCTGATTCTGTGACTGAAGGAGATATGCTCGCTGAAGATGATGCACTGAATGCACCGGACGTTGGCCGCCTGTGATGAGTCGTCCCGCTGCTTCTGCTGCTGCTGAACACAGCTACTATTTACGGCACCTACTACAACTGCCGCCACCACGAGCACCACTACTACTGCACCACTGTTACTGCTACTGTGGTTCGTTGCGTCATTGCACTCAGAGAGATCAGGATCGCTGGACTCTCCTCACTTTCGCCTCACGCCTTGCGGCGGAGTGGGACCCAGGTGCGACCTTGGCAGCCTGGCAGCAGGACTTCCGGACTGGCGGGCGTAACTCTTTGAATAGGGTCCTGAGGATATGCCCTCGAACCTCGTTCTAAGGATAATGTTATATTCTGGTATGATTTACCCTCAAACCTCATTCCACGGATATAGTCGGTGGCGGTACCTGCGGACAGGATTCTCAGTGTTGGTTAATTCGAGGATTCGAGATTGTGAATAGGAAGGATTTTCGTCGGTGGGCAAGATATGAAACGTGTGTTGTGGGTGTTCGGCAGGTGCAGGTCTTGCTCAATGCATCCGCCAAGCCGGACACCCGAGACGCTGAAGGTGCGGCCAGACCTGATGCTTCAAGCCAGTGCTTCCTACCAAGCTGCTTGCTCATGCGAGTTCATCCAAGATAAGTAAACCCAAGCATGAACGGAAAGAAGGAGGGGATTCTGGGAGGCAATACAGGGTACCGTGGAGAGAAGAGGAGTCCGGCCCGAAAACCAGGCACAACACCGATGGCGGTCTTAGTAAATATCAGATCCCCACAAATTAGTGTTTCTGCACCGTTCATGTTTGGGGGAAGTGCCACCGCACGTAGAAGAATAAGCAGGTGTCAGAGGTATTAGGTGTAACGCATCAACTACTTACATGCATCAAGACTGGGGTTGTGTAATCATCATACCAAAACGAAGTCTATTGCAACATTGGCAGTACTGCGGACAATGTTGATATAGGGGCCTCATGTGGAAAAATACGAGTGTCATTTCTCACTCCATACTACAATGATACTACAGCACAGCCCCTACCTATTCCAATTACTATGGTAGCCCGAAGCCCTAACGCCTAAAAATCTTCAGATGCCTTCAGACAGAGAGGCCGCTTCCCGCTGATGTGTGCCGCGGAAGCTGACCGGGCGGATCTCGTAGCTTTGCTGCTGCGTCGCGGAGCCGATGTGCTGTGGCCTAAGGGGTTTAGGTCTTGGGTTTGAGGTATATCAGCACTCCCAGTACCCTTTAAGTAATAGAGCCCTTATGGTCTTTAATAGTGGGTAATTATTTTTCAGGGTGTAATAGAGGGTAGTTGGGGGGTGCTGGTAAGGTCTGAGTCAGAAAAGCTGTATTATGGTTGAACTCGAAGACAACGAACGTCGGGTTGGCCTTCGAAGTGGCCCGAAGCGCCTTTCTAGCAAACTGTGTGCCTGCGGCCTACGTTCGATCGATGTGCCGAAATCCCAGAATAGCCCTGAACCACCCTATCCGTAGAATAAACCCTGCAGCCTAAACCCTAAACTCGTAAATCGTCAGGCGTCCACCCGGCCTTAGCCACTCTCGTCGCGATAGTAGTAGCTGTGGTGGTAGTGGTCGTGGCGGTGGTATTCGTGGTGGTAGACGTAGTCGTCGTAGTAGTATTACAGGTCGCACTGCAAGTCGTGCTACAAGAAGTACAAGTAGAGCTACAACAATAACAAAAGTCATCACGATCACCGCAGGCAGCATTCTGAACCCCCCTCTCTTACTCAAGTGTCTCAGCAGCAATCCCCAAACTCCCAGCCAGTTGCTGTCAGGTTCATGCGGTTGGGAACTCTGGGATGACTGTGGCGGCCGTGTCTGCGCTGAGGGGCTCCCTGGAAGTGCTGGAGGTGCTGCTAGGAGTGAAACCACCCTAAACCCCAAACCCCTAAACCCTAAACTGTCCGAAAGACCAGGGTGCCCGAAGGAAACTTGGAAGGTTTCGGGAATGGTGGGCCCTGCTTGTAAAGGTCCACTGGTAATAGCTAATGGTTCCATACGATGATCTCATGCCACAAAGCTTCGCGAGAACACCGCCAGGGCATCTGGTGTCACACCCCTTATCTCTGCCCCCGAGCCCCCCACGCCGCCCCACGCTCGCACCTGAAATCCCAAAACATGAACTGAACCTAAGACTCGACTACATAGGAAACCGCAGGGCCCCGGAAGCTCGAGTTTCCCTGAGGTGCTCCTGGATGGCGGTGCAAACTGCAGGGATCAGGACAGTCGGAAGTGCAGTCGAACTTGAGTAGGACGCCCAAGCTGTCCCGAGATATTGTCGTCATGGCTCGTGAGATTGCTGTATACTCCCTGCAAAATCTAGGCAATTATCGATTTCTGTTGTATTGTTGCAGAGAGAACTTCGGCTCTAGCATTCTGACAGCCCGGAGGACCCCAATGGCGACGATGTGGCCATGCTGGCACTGAAGGCTTAGCTGTATAAGTTAGATATGCCCGAATCAACAGCAAGATGATTCGGAACTAGGGGTTTAGGGGTTTAGGAATTAGGAGTGTAGGGTCTAAGGGTTTAGGGTTTAGGGTTTAGGGACTTATAGGGAATGATGCTACGTACGTTTTAGACTTTCTCGTCGTGGGCTCGTACCCTAAATGTAGCCCTATGGACCCTGAGTCCCCCAAAGCAGTGGCAGTAGCAGAGAACTTATTCCTCTTATCATTATTTTTATTTTTCTATTACTATCAGGATTATTTCCAACATGGGGTTTAGCTGTGTTCACAGATGCATGGCAAAGCTTGTCAGGTTAAGTCAGAGTGGGAGGCATTTGTTGCAACCCTGCCTGTACTCGCAGCTGAGCTATGCGAGGCCGGACATGCCGACTGCGTAGAAGCCATCCGACAGCGCGGCAGCTTCGTCCGTTTCAGGGGAGCCAAGGTTTGGGCTTGAGTCGTCAAGTCAAAACGATTGCGGGATCCTGCGAGGCATCGCTCCTTGTCACTCCAGTCTGAGCTGCACGGATTCGGTAAATAACAGCAACAACAACAGCAGCAGGAGGGCACAAGAGAAGTGCTTCCAAAAACCGGAGGCATAATGTACCGCACTGAGGCCACCTGCCTCATCGGGACCTGGCGCTGTGGGAGCTCTTTGGAGCCATCCGGCGTGGCGAGAGCCCCCAGACTCGAAGAGCATTTGGGAAGTGTTTCGAGCTCGTCGGCTCCTGGAAAATCCGTAGTGAGGCTACGAGATCCCGGAAGTCGCGGAAGTAGGTTTCACGGCTCGAAGTCGAGGTCTCAAGGTTAGTGGCGCCTGGTCTCAGTTTGTGTAGTGCTCGCATAAGGGATGGAACAGGCCCCCTGCGATCGATTTCCCTTAAGGCGAGTACATGGAGAGGCTACTCGACATCCTGGTGACCATCTATCCCACTCTGGCAAACTCTGGGGAAGATGGTGCCATTGGTGAGGCTACGAACACTGCGCCCACCCTCCTCATCGAGAGCGTTCGCCAGCGCTGTCCAAGGATGGTGTCCGCACTCCTGCAAGCAGGGGCGCGGCTGTATCCGCAGCACCCTGGCCGAAATAACCTGGAAGAAATAAAGAAAGAAAGAATGCCCATGTGAGCTGTGCGAATCTGAAAGCGTTTATTCCACCCTGCCTTCTGCGCTCGAGCTTCCAGGTATTTGCCGCCGGATGCCACTCCGGATGCGATGGAAGTGACAAGGTACGAGACTGCCTGGAGCGTGGCCACCGGCGAGGTGCTGCAGTTTGCCTGTGAACCGAAACTTGCAGAACCACGATCACCACCGTGGCGCAGCGACGGCAGCAGCATTGTTAACAACTACAACTACAACAACAACAACAACAACAACAACAACAACAACAACAACAACAACAACAACAACAACACCAACAACAACAACACCAGCAACAACAACAACAACAACAACAACAGCAGCAACCACAACAAACACAACAACCACAACAAACACAACAACCACAACAACCACAACAACCACAACAACCACCACAACTGCACCACCACCACCACCACCACCACCACCACCACCACCACCACCACCACCACCACCACCACCACCACCACCACCACCAACAACAACAACAACAACAACAACGACAACGACAACGACAACGACAACGACAGCAGCGACAGCAAACGACGACAACAGCAGCAGCAGCAGCCACAGCCACAGCCACAACAGCAACAACAGCAACAACAACACCAGCCACAGCAGCAACAACAACAACAATAACAATAGCAATAATAATAGCAATAACAATAACTATAAATATAACTATAACTATAACAATAACAATAACAATAACACTAACAATAACAATAACAATAACAATAACAATAACAATAACAACAGCAGTAGCAGCAGCAGCAGCAGCAGCAGCAGCATCAGCAGCAGCACCAACACCACCAGCAAGAGCAACAGCATCAACAGTAGCAACTGCTATGGATACTCAAAGTGTTCCTAAGAGTGTAGAGATGTTTAGAGTGGGTAGCAGCAACGTTAGGGCGACTTTCATGTTGCAGAGAACTACCCTCACCACAGACCGGGCATTTGTTGCAGGTGCCATGTCCGGAGGTTGCCGCTTTGCTACGGCAGGCATTTCCACAGGTGCGCAGCCACCGGGCGAGGGTTAAGAGCTTGCCTCATGCACTTCATTTGCTTTGGCCTGTTCTTGCTAGCGCTGGTTCTACGATTTTGAGTCCGCCGGATCCTAAACGCTAAACTTAACTCTACTAAACCTTTAACCCCAAACCCTAAACCCCTATAAACCCAAGCCCCAGCTCAGGAGTCTGTAGTCCGCTGCGGTTTTCCAAGCCTGCAGAGTTGGGCCATTAGGGAAGCTGCATCCTTTCTGCAGCAGTTATTGCATCTTTCGGGCCACATTGCCGTCGGTTCGCAAGAAGATAAACCGTAGCTGGAGCTTCGAACCCTTCCACACGTGATTTGCTCTCGCCGCAGGAGCTGCTGCTCATGGCCAGGGACGGGACGGCTGATGAGATGCGCAACATCCAGCAGGAAGAAGCATCCGGGCTGATCGCGGAGGAGGAGGCGCAGCTGTGGCCAGTGACAAGAGCTGCTTGCAAGCCGAGGCTTAGAGGGCTTGTTCAGGTTTTCGTTGGGGCTTCATCGCAGGATTTCGAGCTGACGGATGAGTCTGGCAATGGAGCTTTGGACTATGCCATCCTCAGAGAGGATGTAGGCATGGAGACGTGGCTTTGTTCTCGCGGAGCTCGCTCCCCAAACGGGCGAGCAAAGCTCCATCGCCAAGCGGTGCGGAAGGCCCATGGCAACAGCTTGGGGAACAGCATGATGAGCGTTGGTCTTTCAGAGATGTCTCACCCCTAGGCAGCCCAAAGCAGAGCCGCAGCCCCAAACAGGGGCCCGGCTGGCTGAACAAGATGCAGCAGGCCGAAGAAAAACATCCGCGAATAAGATGTCATGGCATGGGCGGCATCAGTGCATACGGACAGTGCAGCGGGCTGAAGAGAAGGTAGATTTGGGGAGGGCGGCTGTAGAGGTTAGGCTGCTGCAAGAGGTCTCTGTCCGCCTATAGTAGGACTGCTGCTACACCCTTACGGAGCAGTTTTCATGGCCAGTGCGCTTCCTGGGCGGCCCTCCATTCAACTAGTCACTGTTAACGGTGAAGCCGGTTTTTTAGCGATTGTCATTCGGGTGGGATCTTACCTTTGGTTAGTAGGAAATGGAGGAATGGGGTACAAGTATAACTGCTATTACTACCATATTACTACCATTTTACTATAATACTACTACCCTATAACTATCATATTACTACCCTTATAACTGCTATTACTACCATTCTTCCATTCCCTACTAGCCAAAGGTAAGGGATGGGATGTCTTAGCTCCTGCAGCCTTTTCCGAATGGCGGCTTCCTATTGGGTGGTTGTCAAATTCAGTATGGTCCCTTTGTGGGTACTCTAAATTTTAGGTGCCGTTTAATAAGGACCCAAAAAGGGCCCGCAATTCTGACAACCTGCCATATTCAAGAGTTCCAGAAAGTAGGCAACATCAGCAGCTTCCCGATCCTGAACCCAAACGTGTTCGGTGTTGAAGCACACGATATTCGAAGCAGCCGTTCGTTCCCCATACTGTAGTTGATGGGGTTCGCGAGCTACTTCAACCCCCGTTGCAAGGATAAAGATGTGACACGGTCCGCAGTCGAGATCAGCTACAGTTCCAAACAAGCCTCAGCAGCACATTTGGTAGCTCTGACGGTGGGCACCGTGCTTTTCAAGGCAGCATGGGCATGCAATCCGGTGATGGATGCCATGACTCTTGCGGGAGCCGATGGCCATCTGTGGCAATGCGCGGTTGGCCAGTCCAAGGTGCGCATCCGTGGGCCGCAGGACTTGAAAGGTGTCTGCGTGGAGGCAGTAGCAGATGCCGAAGTCGATGAGACACTCTTGGCGGAGGTGCCCTTACTGGCCACTCCTCCCTCTTCGCCCGCGCAGAGAAAGCGCGTAGATGCTTTTTGCAAGACTCTCCCCGAGGACACCCGGGAAGACCGTTTGGTTGCACTGCTGACTAGACGCTGGATTCCCGTGCTTTGTGCCTTTGCCGACGCACCGAAGGCGACCCAAGAAGCCGTGTTGAGCTTGCAGTCGGACTTCGAAATTCCCGAATGCAGCATGGCTCTGGCGACGGACCGTGTGGCCACGGCTTTAAGCCTTTGCGGAGTGTGCTCGGGCACGATACCGAAGTCCATCTCCCGGTCAAAGCTCTCCCTGGAGCGGATGCACGAAGTGCTGAATCTTAGGGGCACTTAGAAATAATTTTAACTTGTGGTTATTATGGTTTTTGATTTTTGCTAGGGTTCTAAGTTCAGTATAGGAATGTCATGGTCATCAATGCTGCAGACACTCTTCCGGACGGCGGCGAGGCCGGCTCCGATACCTCCAACCTTCCTTCGGAATAATGGCGACGGCTTGTGTTTAGGAATTTTTGGGCCTGGAGATTCAGTTGCTGGTTCAAAAACAGGCGTATGAGCCGTATGATGTACAGAGCTGATAGGGCGATAGGCGTCCTTTGAGGGTTCCATGATGGGATGAGGCCAAGGCGCTGGTATTTGGTGCTAGCTTTGCAGCTGACCCGTTTGCTTGCCCACACGATGCTGCCCAACTTTGCCAACTACTTAGGGGTACTTAGAAATACATTTTAATTTTTGGTTATAATATTCCCTAAGAAACAGCCAAAGTTATAATTTTTGTTAGGGTTCTAAGTTCAGTATAGACTAGGGAAGAAAAGCGCAAGCACAGGGATGGTCGGTAATCACGAGGTAGACGATTCCAGCAATCACATTGCAGCAAGGTTAAAGAGCCGGCTGTCGTTGTACAAAGATCACAGGCAACAAGAAAAACGATTAATGGGAGAACCAGCTTCCGATTATTTCATGGCGCAGCATGAGGAACCAGGAGAAGCGCTCGTAGTAGCAGAGTCGTAGTCGCAGTCGTCGTCGTAGTAGTAGAAGTAGTAGTAGTAGTAGTAGTAGTAGTAGTAGTAGTAGTAGTAGTAGTAGTAGTAGTAGTTGTTGTTGTTGCAGTAGTAGCAGTAGTAGCAGTAGTAGCAGCAGCAGCAGTAGTAGCATTAGCAGTACTAGAGGCAGCAGCAGGAGTAGAAGGCCCGCCCTCTAAATGCAGAAGTCGATGCCTTGTAATTGTGGCCGTCGTGTTATAAGATCCTTAAGGGAGGGTGGTTCAAGGGGGGAGGGTATAAGGAATCCTTAGGGGACTGTAAGGGAACCTTAGGGAGTACTAGGGAGAATTAGGGATCACTAGGCTATATACCCCCCTTGGACCCCCCTCCCTTAAGGATACTACAATCGTGGCTACTTTCACTCCTAGCAATGCACATTTTTCGTATGCTTGATCACGAGCCTCTACTCTGTAGCGGTGCCGATGCTTCAACCGTGGCTGCAGACACTGTACAGTCCGTTGCTCTGCTCTGAGGCCGTCTTCTGCATCGGGGCCCTCTTCGAGTGCCAAAGCTGGAGATAGGTTCAGCACGCTTGTAGAATTCGGCATGCCTCAGGAACTACCCGCTAAAGGGAAGCTCAGCATGTCCCAGGCATTCTTGCGAACCGAACGCCTGCTTCTGTCTCAGCTCGGGGGATGCCTCGCTAGCTGCGCGGCTGGGTCTCAAAACCTCGGCGAAGCGAATCTGGATAGGGGCACCTGGGCGATAATCAATGCTGCTGTTGCACGGTTGGCCAGTATTGGTGCTGCAGCTATGAGCTGGCATTTAAATTAAATGTTGCTATGATAGTGGTGTGTATTATACATAAGTCTCACGGTTTGCAAATCGATATATGTACGAGCACAGGCGGAGCTGTGAAATAGTCCTCTCAGTAACCATCCGGCAAGCAGGAGACCAGCGGAAAGCGATCAATACTCTCACATGTGCTTGCCCACAAAGCGTCAATTTTTGAACGTCCAAATCTGCAAATCCTTCGTGATATAGCAGTTATATAACAATATCCGACAGACTTTGCCCTGGACCTTGCTTCCAAAAGATCGCTTGTTGAGACCAGGAGTGGCGTGCGACACGACCTGTGCGTTCGGGTGAGGCCGTGACGGTCAGCTATCTGGAAGCAGAAATGCTGAAGAGCCTCCCGTCTTTGGTTAAGTTCAGATTCCGAGGTGCAGGGTTTGGGGATGAGGCTATGCTACAGGTAGATTCAGGTGTTTGAGTTTGGAGGCTTGGGTTGTTCAGCAAACCGGAGAAGTTGGTAAATGTTGGGGACTGGTCTCTTGCTACCTGGCCAGCTTCAGTTCCATTGCTGGCGCTTTCATGAAATGCTCTTGACTTTCGAACCCAGAGACTCCAATATCCCTTAACTAAGGAATATACTAAGGAATATACCTTAAACCATCTTAGGGATCCTACTATAGTTTAAGGTATATTCCTTGATGAAGGGATATTGGAGCTCTGGGAACCCAGCACTGGGCCGACCCATGTCCGGCCTTGGACATACTTTTAGCGGCCTTAATACTTACCTAGACTATTTTGGGAATTGCTTACTATGATTAAAGTATAATGTGCCCCAAAACCTTATTCTAATTATTAAGGCCCCTATTCTAAACCCTTATAGTAACCCTTAGAGTATTCCTTATAGACCCCTTTAAAAGGATCCCTTGAAAGGGAACCCCATTCTAATCATTAAGGCCTCTATATTACATGGCTATTACACCGAGGACCCGTGGATCAACGGCGTCAGATTTTGGCTGCTCGCACCTTGCCAAGATGGGAGTTTCCAAAATTTAGGGGTATCTTATTATGGGGTCCTTATAATAAGGACCCGACTGTTTAGGGTACCATGTTCGGGAAAATTTAGGGGTATCTTATTATGGGGTCCTTATAATAAGAACCCGACTCTTTAGCGTACTATGTTAGGGTCCCTTATTTTCGGAAACTACCAGATGTTCAGCATCACATCTCAGAGTGAAAGGCCGAGAAAAAGGCTGTCACTCACTTGTTCTATCAGGCACGTGGTTAGGGTTTAGGGTTTCTGCATCTATCGGCCGGACATCGTTCGTGCAACAATCCCGCCATGTTCTCAATCAGGACCACGCAAAGAATTCCCAAACCCCGGTCTAGCTACTTAGACGTGTCTGGTTCTCGGACGTGATTCCAGCAAAGCGGACTGGAGGGGGTCCCAGAGACTCCAATATCCCTTAATTAATGAATGTACCTTAAATATCTTTAAATTATAGTAGGATTGGATCCCCAGTATGATTTAAGGCATATTCCTTAGTGAAGGGATATTGCAGTCTCTGAGGTCTAGCTGTTAATACGCTTATTCTGAACATATACACCTGTAAGAAGGACTACAGTGACGACAACAAATCAGGAGAGATTTGTCTCTGCTCTCCCTCCCTCTCGTTCCCTTCCTCCACTTTTCTCTCTAGGTCCATATATGCAGTCACACGTACAGCCATGCAACCAAACATCGATCGTTTTCTTTGCTTTTCATGGTAATAATAGCAATACTAGCAATAATAGTAACAATATTAATAAGAATAACAATATCACCATTAATATTAATAGTAATAATAGAGCATGCCAATCTTGGAATACCGTCCGCTTGAACTGTTTGACGCATGATGCCTGTGCACGTGCACGCAACCATCTCCACATCCAATGCAGCCACCACGAGAAGCCGTCAAAGGCGGATTTAAGCCACCTAATCGATGGCGCGTGGTACCAGGAAGCCCTACGAAATTCGAAGTTTAAGCTTGCCAACACTACCCGACGAAAGGAAACTAGATACATCCCCAACCCAACACCCTCAATCAAAAAATACAGGGTCGGAATAATTGCAAGTACTCCTCAGAGTTCAGCAATCATTTGATTAAACTATAAGTTACCCCAATTCCCGATTCTAATAATTACCTATACTATTTTGGGGGCTCCTCATTATAACTATAGTATGACATACCCCAAAACCCTATTCTAATTGCGAAGGGCTCGTATGTATTACAATTATCATAGTACCCTTAGAGATCCCCTATAGAATCCTTCAGGGATCCCTTTAAAGGCACCCTATTCTAATTATTATGACCCTACTTGGAGGGACGGGGGACTTAGTAACTGGTTATTTTCGGGACTTATAAGTACCATAACCCCAATTAGGGTCCCTTTTAGGGTACTTATAAGTCTACTTACTACCTACTTACTAAGTCCCTGAACGCTAAACCCTAAACCCTATAGTACCCCGATAGAGCCCTTTAAAGGAACCCTTAGAATCCCCTTTAAAGGAGCCCTTACTAAGTCCCCCCCCCAAGTACAAACCTTCAAGCAGCCCGGCGCTCGCTTTTTTCCTCGGCCCAGAAAATTAGGGGTACCTTATTATTTTGGTGTCCTTATAATCAGGATCCTATTCTTTTGGATACTATACTAGGGTCCCCTTTTAGCTCAGGCATGGGCTTCCACTGCCTCTGCACGCGCTGCGAGAGAGAGTCGCCTGTGCCGGTGAAGCGTCCGCCCGGAAACCCGAAGTCTTTGGAGTTTTTTGGATTAGGGGTTTAGGGTTTAGGGGTTTAGAGTTTCGGGGTTAAGGGTTGTAGGGTTTAGGTTTAGGGGTTTAGGATTAAGGCTTGCAGGGGATTCGGGGATTGAGGTTTGGAATCTTAGTGGTCAGGCTTTTGAGATTTGGAGTGTAGGGTTTCGAGGGCCTTTTGGGCCTGTTCGGGGTTTGGGCTCTCGACAGTTCTTACAGTTTTTTAAGATGTAGGGGCGCCGGCTTCGGATGGCCTTCCGGCGGATGTTGGGCTCAGCACCTATGGGAGCGTTGCTTTCTTTAGCCTTGGGTGCGTAGTGTAGGATGTCGGATTTTATAGCTGTCGCCACCAGCAGTATTAACTGCAGGTCCTTGGCAGCCTTCGGCAACGTCTTGTTTGTGTGTGTGTGTGTGTATGTGTGTGTGTGTGTGTGTGTGTGTGTGTGTGTTGTGCGTGTGCTTACGGTAACTGGTGGCGTTGCACGCCTAGCCCAGGAGGCGTCTATCAGATCACATGGGTGTTGGAAGAGATAGACTCTCATAGACAGAGACTGCACCACAAAGCATCACAGGCACCTCCGCCCTTCCACATTTTCTAACCAAAGTTTCGGAGGCCTGGTGAATGCCGGTTTAGGGTTCGCTGCTCGACTTTTCAATATCAGAAGCTGCTGCAGCGGATGCAAAAATATTTGTAGCAGCAACAGCAACAACAACAACAACAGCAGCAAAAGCATCAACAACATCGATGCAACAGCAGCAGCAACAGTTTGCAGAAGGACCCAGGTCATCACGCTCTCCACCGGCTAGAATCAGAATCAGAAACCTCCCCTGCTTTGAGGGAGCCGGCCACCACCGCGCGGGCAGCTGAGCCGCTGAACTTGGGAACCATGGACTGAGGGAGCCGAAAGACCACGAACAGCGATTCCTGGAGCTCTAGGGCTGAAGGCACGCATTATATATAGTATGATCTATAAAACTAAAATAAATAAATACAAGTATAGAAACAAATAGACAGATGAATACATAGATAAATGAATAAATAAATGAATATATATATATATATATATATATATGTGTTTAATCAGCTCTCAGCCCGAGAAGAGGAAAGTTAGCCGGAGTGGTGCTCGTTCTGAGCCCCCTGGCAGTCGCAAGGTGTGCCAAAGTGCACACGATAGTGTTTGTAGGATCAGCGCGAGCTGTGTGCGGAATTCGCATCAGATGGCGCATCTTGGCAGGTTTCGAAATGCAGCTCTAGTCAGAGCAAAAATAGCCGTGGACGCTGCACTTAGATTCGCTGTTGCCCCTTCACGATCCACCGTAATGTCGAGTGTCTGCCTCTCTCTCTCTCTCTCTCCGTCTTTGGTCGGTTGGCTTGGTTTGGTTTGCTTGGCTTTGCTCCGTTTTGGTTTGTGTTGTTTTGTTGCGGTTGCTTGATGATTTATTCGTTTGTTTGGGTGCAGGCGACATTTGCAATCTGGTGTGTTGAATGCTCCTTCACTGCAGGAATCTGTAGAAGAGCCGGGCTCCCTATCATCTGCAGTCTGACAGCCCGGGTCAGATTGCGTTGCCATTCTGCAGCCAGTCCTGGTAACTCATATGCAAGAACAGCGCAACCAAAGCTTGTGTGACAACACATCTACCTGTGTCTGTCTGAAAACACATCCAACAGTCAGACACCCCCGTTTGCAAAGTCTCGCACCTGGGCGAAAGCCTGCAGCAGACAGTGTACAAGTCACCCGGCAGCAACATGACCACAGATTGCCCCCAAAGCCTAGGCCCCAACCCTAAACCCTAAGGTCGGGGTTGCTTTTCACACGACCATAGCTGGGGGCCATGGTTCTGCTCCTTCTTCCGCTGGATGGAGCCCAGGCCAAAGCCTTCCAAGGGCTTCTTTGGGGTGCGCAAGCACATATGTACCATGTCATGACACTCGTAATGATCATCATATCAGTAACGATGTCAGTACGGGATAAGAGTAATGAAAGTAGTAGCAAGGACAGCAACAAGTGTGAAGGGCCGGAGCTTCGGATAGGGGGTGCGAAGTTGCTGCAAGGCGCCCCTCCATCCGGCAGAAGCTCGACAGGCAGGGGCCGAGGGTGGCGAATCGCGGAAGCGTGAGTATCCGTTGCCATCACTCTATGATTCCTGTAAAAATCAGGTGGCTTCCGATTCAAAGCTAGCATGACCACAGGCACAGCGGATCACCGCCCCAGTGTTCCAGGTCTGGTAGTTCAGGAGAGTAGTTGCGAGCATGCAGGATTCTCAATCAATCCCGGGCCGGACCTAGCCCGGCTTCTCACTGCCAGCCCTCTGATTGTAACGATAGAGCAGATGAGTGCATTAATCATGTAGGCCATACCTGGAGGCTTCATAGTAGTTCCTTTTTGTGGTTCATATATAGAATCCTACAGGGCAATCCCAAACTGGGCATAACGACAAGCACTGACTCCCCACGTGGTAACGGTCAAGCCCCGGAGAATGTCTGTACCTCAATTCCAGCTTCTCTTGAGCAGGGATGTGATATATGGCTGTGTAGGCGTATACTGGATATACATACATAAAAAACGTACATACATATATATATATATATATGTACACTGGCCGTCTGGGAGGTGAGTGTAACTCCGGACTGCAGTTTCGAGTAAACAAGCATCAGTACCCCATGTTCAGAAATTATTGAGAATCTTAGGGATCCCTTGCCAGCCCTGCAGCCTGTTGACGTTGCACGGCTCGGAGGCGCAAGTCTTTGCAAGACGAGCTGATGCAGGCCTCCGACACAGAGGAGGAGGCTCATGGGAACAGCCGTTGCAGACCTAAAGGTTATGGCGATGACGAGAGTGATATGAAGCAGCCAGTTATAGTGAAATCTGGCTGAGCGTCGACTTCGACTTGTAGATCGTTCCAGTGCAAACCCCAGGTGAGGCTATAGTGACTACAGTTTATAACAGCAGCCACGGTGCCCAGAAGACGTTAGGAATACAGTGTCGGACTGAAGGCGGCCGAGAGCCCTGAGAATGCCAAGACGGCGGTGAAGGGAGCCAACCCTTCCCTTCCTTCCGCGTGGAGCCTAGCCTAGCTACTACTGTAGAGATGCTGTGGATGTGCGCCCCTTTTCCGGTGGTTACCAGCTGCAACACCGAGGATGACGATGATTCAGGCGAGGATGAGATATGGTACGGAAACGACGAGGCCTGCAATGCATACATTCCCAGTTTAGTTTTGTGGTCGTTGCTGGTTGAAGAATTCGTAAAAGAACCCTCTAAAATTAAAGGAGCCCTATTCTAGTTATAAGGCCCCTATATTAAACCCCCATCGTAACCCCTAGAGGACTCCTTTAAGGAACCCTTACCAGCGGTCTCCATGTCGAGGAGATCCGTTCATGCTCGGTAGTGTTTCGAGACCCACGTACCACGAACCTGCTGCCTTGTACTAGTTTGTAGTTGAGCCTGCATGAGGGGAATGATGCGAATGTGCGATGCCGATGTATCTTCAATGGGCACCTACCCTAAACCCCAAAACCCAAAACCACTATATACTGGGAAAATGAAGCCCGAGACCAGACTACCTTTGTTGATTGACAGAGACCCTGGCCTGTTCCAGGGTGCCCCGGAGCTGGGCAGGGCACCCCGGGAGATGTCTGACATTTGCTGTACATACATATGTATTATATGTGTAAAGGTATATATATATATGAGCCCGATACCTTTAGGGTCTATTTAACTAGTCTGCCATATATACAATATAAGATCCCTATCTAAATCATATGTTCCTACATATTATATTACAAGACTTACGCTCTGAAAAGTTTAGCATTACTTAGGTCTATAATATTTTTATCATTATTGCTGGCACCATTGCCACGTTGATACCTGATTAATATACAGTGTCACCTATACAGACAACTGAATTTTAATAATTAATACCTATAACAATATCATTACGAATCCAATGGAACACAAAGCAATAACACTCCAACCAAAATAATTATAGTAAGTATTGCTTACATCCCTGTCGCTGCGAATCCTACCTAGTGCAAGTTAGCATCACTACAATCATATATTAGGCATTGCATATATAGTGTCAGTACTAATGCAGTCGAATAGAAATTACAAACAGTGTAACCAAAATCTTTCTTTTTAGTATTGTCTACGTCACTGCGACTATGAATCCTATTCAGCGTAAGTTACCTCCTCTACGTGCAAACTACTTATAATACTTCTTATCTAGGTCCGTGTCATTAGGATGCATATCAAACGGAAAGCAACACCAATACAACCAACATAATTATAGTAAGTATTGCTTACATCTCTGTCCCTGCGAATCCTACCTAGTGTAAGTTAGCATCACTATAATTATCTATTAGGTATTGCATATACTGTGTCAGTATTAGTGTAGCCGAACAGAAATTACAAACACTGGAACCAAAAATAATTCTACTAAGTATTGTCGACGCCCCTGCAACTAGGAATCCTACATCTCGAGGGAGAGAACTGTGAACTGCCACTAACCATCCAGGCTCCACAAAAAGACAAACACCAACTCGAACAGAAGATTGGCCTAAGCAATCGTGACAGTACCAATTGTCGTACCTGCGGTACATCAATCCTGTAATCATTGCTGCCATATTGCAGTTGTCTTTCCTTTGCCTCAGCCTCTGTAAGCCCCTCGTGTCTGCGCTGGCACAGGATACGCAGCGTCTCACTCTTATGCGGGACAGCAGCCGCAAGCAAATTTGCGCCTCCGTTCCCGTTTCGAGCAGCTTGTAATGCTGCCCGTGCTATCCGAATCGCAGTTGATAACTCATGGCAGCCGAATAACACCAATACAACCAAAATAGTTATAGTAAGTATTGCTTACATCTCTGTCCCTGCGAATCCTACCTAGTGTAAGTTAGCATCACTACAATCATAGATTAGGTATTGCATATATAGTGTCAGTACTAATGCAGTCGAACAGAAATTGCAAACGATTTAACCAAAAATAATTCTAGTAAGTATTGTCTACGCCCCTGCAACTAGGAATCCTACGTCCCGAGGGAGAGAACTGTGAACTGCCTGTAACCATTCAGGCCCCACAAAAAGACATACGCCAACTCAAACAGAAAGATTAGCCGAAGCAATCGTGACAGTACCAATTGTTCTACCTGCGGTACAGCAATCCTGTAATCATTGCTGCCATATTGCCGTCGTATTTCCGTTGCCTCAGCCTCTGTAAGGCTCTCGTGTATGCGGTGGCACAGGATACGAAGCGTCTCACTCTTCTGCGGGACAGGAAACACAAAGCAACAACACTCCAACCAAAATAATTATAGTAAGTATTGCTTACATCCCTGTCGCTGCGAATCCTACCTAGTGTAAGTTAGCATCATTACAATCATATATTAGGCATTGCATATATAGTGTCAGTACTAATGCAGTCGAATATAAGTTACAAACAGTGTAACCAAAATTAATTCTATTAAGGATTGTCTACGCCACTGCGACTACGAATCCTATTTAGCGTAAGTTACCTCCTCTACGTGCAAACTACTTCTATTACTTCTTATCTAGGTCTGTGTCAGTACGATGCCTATCAAACAGAAAGCAACACCAATACAACCAAAATAATCATAGCAAGTATTGCTTACATCCCTGTCCCTGCGAATCCTACCTAGTGTAAGTTAGCATCACTATAATCATCTATTAGGTATTGCATATACCATGTCAGTACTAATGCAGTCGAACAGAAATTACAAACAATGTAATCAAAAAAAATTCTAGTAAGTATTGTCAATACCCTTGCAACTATGAATCCTACGTCCCGAGATATCCACCCAAGAATCACGTAATAAGCATGCACGCTGTAATATGGCATAAATTTGTTTGTAATTTCCGCACAGGCCAGAATGCAAAACCTGACAGGTTCGGTACTCATGAATCGGATGTGTTCATATGACAAATTATGGGAATACATACGGCATGACACATCCATATCACATGATGCTGTCGCAACACTTACTACAACTCGTTGCCTGTTATATTCTGTTGTTACATATGCTACATATATCTACTGAGGCAAGCCAGGTCTGAACAAACTAGTTCCTTGTCAATAGGGTTTCAATATGAGGAGTGCATGTAATGTATTGGTTCGCCCTGTCCAGGAAGTGAAGAGAAACATTATAGCCCCTGCAATGTGCCAGTTTCTTCTGTCCGTAAGAAGGGCTTTCCGATGTATCAGCTTCATATCAAGAGGGCTTCAGTAGGATGAGTGGGTGTGACAGGTCAAAGGCTTGTAATGTGTTCGTTTGTTCTGTCTGGGGGCTTTCGAATGTATAAGTTCCTCGCCAAAAGAGTTTCGATAGGCGGGAGTGGAGTGACACATTAGAGAGTCTATATTGTGTCAGTTTGTTCTGCCCAGGGGCCTTCCAATATACAGGGTCGCTTCAGTGTATAAGTTCCTTGTCAATAGGTTTCCATGGGGAATGGAGTAACACATTAGAGGGTCTGTAATGTGTCAGGTCGCTGTGTCCAGGAGCCTTCCAAAGTAGGATTTTCCTTGTCAATATACTTTCAATAGAAGGGATGAAGTGACACATTAGAGGGCTTGTAATGTGTTAATTCGTTATGCCCAAGTCAATAGAGTTTGAACAGGGGAAGTGGAGTAACACTTTACAGGGCATGTAATGTGCCAATCTGTTATGTCCTGGACTTTCCAGTGTATAAGTTCCTTGTCAGTAGAGGGTCAATCGGAGTGGGTGGAGTGACACATTAGGGTGCCTGTAATATGTCAATTTGATATGCCCAGGTACAGGGGCCTGACAGTGTATAAGTTCCTTGTTAGCAGGGTTTCAGTATGAGAAATGGAGTGACACACTAGAGGGCATGTAATATGTCAATTTGCCCAGTCCAGGACCCAGGAAGTGAAGATACACATTATAGTGGGTTTAATGTGCCAGTTTGTTATGTCCATAAAAAGTGCTTTCCGATGTATCAATTTCTTATCAGTAGGGTTTCAATAGGATAGGTGGAGCGACACATTATAGGGCCTGCAGTGTGTCAGTTTATTATGTCCAGGGGTTTTCTAGTGGAAAAGTTCCATTGCAATAGAGGTTCCATAGGAAGGAGTGGAGTGACACATTAGAGGGCCTGTAATGCGTCAATTTATACTACCCAGAGACCTTGCAATATACAGATGCCCTACAGTGTATAAGTTCCTTGCCTTTAGGGTTTCAATATGAATAATGACACATTAGAAGGCCTGTAATGTGTCAGTTTGTTTTCCCATGTGCCTTCCAATGTATCTCTATACATATCAGATCTGATGTGGTCACAGCATTAGCCAAGAAGGATATCACGTAGTTAATAGTCTTCACGATCTTAACAAAGGCGCAATTACCCGTATCGAAGGTATACATTCCCATGAAAAAATCTCATAGATCCCTTCACAGATCCCTTGTATGGAGCCCTCATAGACAGCCTTTATAGATTCCTATAGAAACTTTCTAGATCCCCTATATAGAGAACTTATAGAAACCCCGTATAGATCAACAAATGGTGTTCTTTGTAGAAAACTTTACAAGATCCCTTACATGGAGCTTTCATAGACAACTGCTATATATTCCTTACCCTTTGTAAAAACCACATGGAAGCCCTGTATAGATCCCTCGTATGGAGCCCTTCTGGAAAACCCTTACAGATTGCTTATAGAAATCTAATAGATCTCTATGTAGAGACCTTATAGAAACCCATTATATAAAAAACTATAGATCCCTTACAGAGAGACTTTCTAGAAACCCATTATGGATCCCTCATATGGGGCCTTTATAGTAAGCCCGGTTACAAAGTATGTAGATGCGATGTGGTAAGCTATTCTTGATATAGTAGTTAAGATAAATCGATTGTATTATGGTTCGTACAATACCTATGAAATTACCTTTAAGAATAGAGGGAGCGGTATTAAAACCAATGAAACCGGCAACGAAGATGATGACGATGAAGAAGATGATGAAGATGATGGAGATGATGGAGATGATGAAGATGATGGAGATGATGAAGATGATGCAGATGATGCAGATGATGAAGATGATAAAGATGATGGAGAGGGGGTGGGGTGTCCGCAGCCCTGTTGGACCCTAATGGGTTCGTGGTGGGGGTGGGGGTAGTGGGTGGGGTGGGGGAGGGATGTGAATGGGCAGGGGGTTTGTGCTGGCGTGGTGAGGGGTGGGTTTGGGGGAGTGGGTGATAAAGGTGATAAACCGATGATAAATGATAATAGGATGGTGATAACGATGATGGGGAGGAGTAGGTGGTGGGTGGTGGGTAGTGGGTAGTGGTGGCTGGCGGGTGCTGGGTAGTGGTGGGTGGTGGGTGGTGGGTGATGGGTGGTGTGGTGGGTGGTGTGTGGTGGGTGGTGTGTGGTGGTTGGTGGGGAGGGTGTGGGTGGTGGGCGTGGCGGGTGAGGGGTGCCGGGTGGTGGATAATAGGTGGTGGGTGGTGGGTGGTGATGGGGTACGAGGCGCTGAGATAGGGGGGTGGGTAGTGAGGTATGAAGGGGGCGGGAGGGTGGAGTGAGGGCAGGGGTGTATAATCCCTGCGAGCCGCGACCGAGCAGAAAGCCTGTAAATGCCGCGTTCAAAAAACGGCCAGGGATCCCACACATCTGCGGGCAAAATCTGGCGGAAGTGATCCGCCGCCGAGCAAAAAGCCTGTAAATACCGCATTAAACAAAGGGTCAGGGATTTCACACATCTGGTGGCAAAATCTGGCGGAAGTGAGCAGTCGGTACTTCTGTCAGATTTTGCCAACAGATGTGCGAAATCCCTGACCCTTTGTTTATTGCGTTATTTACAGGCTTTTTGCTCGGTGGCGGATCACTTCCGCCAGATTTTGCCCGCAGATGTGTGGGCGGGTGAAGGGTGCCGGGTGGTGGATAATAGGTGGTGGGTGGTGGGTGGTGATGGGGTAATTACGAGGCAAGGGGCTGAGATAGGGGGGTGGGTAGTGAGGTATGAAGGGGGCCGGAGGGTGGAGTGGGGGCAGGGGTGCATAATCCCTGTGAGCCGCGACCGAGCAGAAAGCCTGTAAATGCCGCGTTCAAAAAACGGCCAGGGATCCCACACATCTGCGGGCAAAATCTGGCGGAAGTGATCCGCCACCAAGCAAAAAGCCTGTAAATACCGCATTAAACAAAGGGCCAGGGATTTCACATATCTGTTGGCAAAATCTGACAGAAGTACCGATTGCTCACTTCCGCCAGATTTTGCCACCAGATATGTGAAATCCCTGGCCCTTTGTTTAATGCGGTATTTACAAGCTTTTTGCTCGGTGGCGGATCACTTCCGCCAGATTTTGCCCGCAGATGTGTGGGATCCCTAGCCCTTGAAGTGATGGGTGAAACACGGCGGTTTGGAGCCTGCTGTCTCTTCCCATTTCCAACACCGATCCTGACGGCGAGGCTGTTCTGTCGAATGACATCTTCGCTAACTCTTTGGTAGGGTGGAGGTGGATTCAGGGGTTGAGGGGCGGTGGGTTTAGGGGGGGGGGGGGGCTCCTGAAGGTATGGGGGCAAGGGTGCAGGGGGCGGCCTTCCACCCCCCCACCCCCCCCCCGGCAGTGGGGTGAGGCAAAGGGGGAGTAGGGATGGGCAAGGGAATACAGGTGGGCGGGGGAGAGCAGGGGGTGAGGCACTGGCCCTATCGACAGAACCCCATCATTTCAATTAATTGAAATAGTTGAAATAATTGAAATAATTGAAACCCTTGTGGTCCGTGAGGCCCTTCCACGGAACCACAGGATTTAAATTAATTGAAATAATTGAAATAATTGAAATGGGCCCGATTTCAATTATTTCAATTATTTCAATTGTTTGGTTGACCTAGGAAACCTATTGATTTCAATTATTTCAATTATTTTAATTATTTAAGGTGGCCCACAACTCAAATAATTGAAATAATTGAAATCCTTGTGGTCCGTGAGGCCCTTCCACGGAACCACAGGATTTAAATTAATTGAAATAATTGAAATGGGCCCGATTTCAATTATTTCAATTATTTCAATTGTTTGGGTCACCTAAATAATTGAAATAATTGAAATAGGGCCGATTTCAATTATTTCAATGATTTCAATTATTTCAAATAATTGAAATCGTGTGGTTCATCGGTTGACCTAGGAAACCTATTGATTTCAATTAGTTCAATTATTTTAATTATTTAAGGTGACCCACAACTCAAATAATTGAAATAATTGAAATCCTAATGGTCCGTGTGGCCCTTCCACAGAACCATAGGATTTCAATTAATTGAAATAATTGAAGTAATTGAAATAATTGAAATAATTGAAATGGGGCCGATTTCAATTATTTCAATTGTTTGGGTCACCTAAATAATTGAAATAATTGAAATATTTCAATTATTTCAATTATTTCAATTAATTGAAATCGTGTGGTTCATCGGTTGACCTAGGAAACCTATTGATTTCAATTATTTCAATTATTTTAATTATTTAAGGTGGCCCACAACTCAAATAATTGAAATAATTGAAATCCTTGTGGTCCGTGAGGCCCTTCCACAGAACCATAGGATTTCAATTAATTGAAATTATTGAAATAATTGAAATGGGGCCGATTTCAATTATTTCAATTATTTCAATTGTTTGGGTCACCTAAATAATTGAAATAATTGAAATAGGGCCTATTTCAATTATTTCAATTATTTTAATTACTTCAATTATTTCAATTAATTGAAATCGTGTTGTTCATCTGTTGAACTAGGCAACCTATTGATTTCAATTATTTCAATTATTTGGGTGACCCAAATAATCGAAATAATTGAAATAATTGAAATCCTAATGGTCCGTGTGGCCCTTCCACGGAACCATAGGATTTAAATTAATTGAAATAATTGAAATAATTGAAATAATTAAAATAATTGAAATGGGGCCGACTTCAATTATTTCAATTATTTCGAGTGTTGGGGTCACACAAATAATTGAAATAATTGAAATCAGCACTGTATATTTGAATTATTTCAATTATTTCAATTATTTACAATATATATAAATAAATACAGAAAACATAGTAGCTAAATAGACCCAAGAGGTAGCACTCTCATATATATACACCTGTATATATTATATATATACCTGTATATTATATATATATATATATATATATATATATACGTATGTATATACGCAAGTATAAGTCACAATGCAAATATATATATATATATATATATATATGTATATGTATATAATACACACACACACACACATCAGCACAAATTCTAAATTAAAGTGATTCGGATCTTCAGGGTAGTTTCCAGCACGAGGATCTACCCGGTTTCGGCTCTGAAGCCCCGCAGGGACGGTTCCAAGCCTTGAGCTCCACCAGAAGCGTCCTCGTAAGATGGTTGAGGTTTTAGGGATCACAGTTCAGAGAGCTTCTTTTTTGTAGTATAGTATGATACACCATGGCAAAATATGGTATAATTTCATGTACGTAGTAGAATATAATTTAATACGCCTGTCCGATGATGTCCTCTTTGCGTCGAGATATGGGCACGTAGCCCAGGAGACGTACTGTGACGCGCTTGAACTCTTCCGAGGTGGCTCCTACGAGGACGACGAAAGCGAGGCTCCGCCGGGGCATCGAGGGAAGCGAATTGTGCACTTCTTATCTGTTCTATCTATATATATATATATATATACAGATAGATAGATAGGTAGACACACTACATATAATGCATAACCTACTGTGCATATATTGTAAATTAAGCCGATTTAGGCCCAGCAGAAGCCTGCCGAGCCAGGAGAGTTCCTTCATGGACGATGATGAAATCGAGGCGGCTGCCCTGTCTGAGTGGCAGAAAGGTGGTTACGAGAGGTCGTCGGTTTGGTTTGGGTTAGGTGGTGTTGTAGCAGATATTCGGCTCTCAACTCTCTTTCGCAAGTGAATCAGGATGGCAGGTTTGGGTTCTGAGACTTAGTGGAGCCTTGGTGTTGGAAAGTGAACAGGGGATTCTCTTTCAGGGCCATGCGGCCAAAGTGCTGAACGGATCGCAACACAACTTCGGTCCGAATTGAAGGGGTTGTTCACTGCTAGTTGACCATGCCTTGTGAGACTTGCAGACTATGACCAACAATGCAGCTATAGATAGTACCAGTCTTCCAAGATCCTCACAAGACATGAGGTCTTGTACTGAAGCTGCGATGTCTTACAGTACAGGCCAAGAGCATATATACTGGACTGCTGGAGTCATCACCGCGTCCCCGAGGCTTCGACATTCTTGAACACATTCTGCGTTCTGTGTGCAGGGAGCAGCTGCACTGCGCAGCGAGCAGGAAAGTCAAGATGCGCCGGGATGCCTGAAGACATGCAGAGCCGAAATGCTTGGGGGCTGCTTTCGTGTCTTTATTGAATTGCTGCATGTATCTGTTTGTGTACCTATCTGCCTGGAATCTGCCTACCCATCTAGGTTTTCTTCTATCATTTTATGTATGTATCTCTGCATGCATCTTTATGTATGTGTACGTACACATGTACGTTTGTAATTCTGTACGGACAGGCGTGCGATTGCATGCGGGTGTGCGCGGGTGTCTGCTTGTTAGTTTGTCTGTCCGTCCGTCCGCCCGTCTTTTGGTTTGTTTCTATCGGTCTCTGTCTGACACTGTCTCCCCCTCTGTCAGTTGCTTCTTATCCGAGACCCGAAGCCACCAGTTTGTCAAGCCGCCAAGGATACTGGACTGGTGGTGGTCTCAGAGAGCCTTCGGCGGGGCCCTGTTCCGCCTAGCTCGGCATCCGACACCTCTTGCCTGAAGCCCTCAGTCAAATCAGAACCTGCGAAGTTCGGCCTTTCCTCCCAGGTGGTGTCAACGCCAGCTCCTACGGGTACTTAGACGCCTGGTCCGCCTTCCGAAGGCTGAAAATGGATAGCTCAGGGCATTTGCGCTTCTGCTGTAGCTGATAGGCTTTAGGCTCCAGCAGCAAGGAAGCTCCTCTTGAAGAGCCTTGTCTCTCTGGCCACAATCGGAAATATCGACTCGACCAGCTTGTGCCATCAAGGTCATATAACCGCCTGGACTCGAAAGGAACAGAGCCCTTCAATTAACATGGGGACCCAAATACCAGTAATTATCATTATTATGTGGGGATTCCATTATCATTCTGGGACTGATCATAATTGATTTGTTGTGAATATTACAGCATGCTATACCCCGAAACCCTACTCTAATTCTTAAGGCTCCTATCTAAACCCCTTCGGCCTTCTGGGCACCTTGAACCCGTAATCCAACTCAGTTTGCGTACGGTCACAGGCCGCAGAAGCCCCGAAACCTTTCCTTTCTAGAATCACCTACACACCATGAGTTCTAAAGCTAGCTGACTCACTAAACCTTACATGTCGTATAGGCGCCTAAGTCATGACCAGAATTGCTCCCTAGGGTTCCTCAATATACTTGACTATAATGTCCTGAGTATTATAACTTTTCGAAAAATTACTGAACCTCTATAACAACCCTTGTGGCATCTCTTGTAGAATTCTTATAAATTAATTGCCCTTACAGTCGCCCTTTGAAGTCATCATTCCTTTCCTTGAAGCTGAGACAGGCAGGGCCATTCAAGGAGCCGCTCCCTTGGCAGGAGCTGGGACTTGAAGACTATCCCGAGGCCTGCGTTTCAGGGTGTGGGTTTTAGGGGTTTAGATCTTAGGGTTTAGGGTTTCTGGGTTTGGGTTTTAGGGGTTTAGATTTGCTGTTATTTGGGTTTCCTGTAGGGTTTTGGCGTTTTGGGCTTGCATATAGTCCTTTTTCCATGTTTCCGGTTGCGGCCTTCGAGCTTTGCCAGGCACCTATGTCACACACTCTGGGCTCGAGGGTTGTACCTCAGATGGATTGACTTCAAACTCGCTTGGGTTGGCGACATGGTGGCCTGGAATATTGCAACTGAAGGTTCAGGAAAGGCACACTGACAATTCTTATCGCTCCAACTAAGCCTCCCATGAGCGAATTTGCATTGAACCGTGAGCCTTCAGTGTGCCAGAAATGCTAGACGTAAGGTGCAATGTAGGATTAAAGACTTAGGCTGGAGCTGTTTAGTTCGACTTGCTCGCCCCAAACCCTTAAACCCATAAACCACACATAAACCCTAGCCCTAAACCCTAAACCCTCCCGGGCAGGTCATCACGAATCCGATCGATCTTAGGCCCGGAGATCTGACAGATTGTCGATCCCAGGGATGGCAGTAATCTCGGCGTCTGAATACTTTAGTAAAGGCATTCTGTTGCGGTGCCTATAATTCAAGTAGCCCGAACCCCATTCCAATTCTTCAAGCCCCGGTGTGAATGCGAGGCTATTGACTCCTGATGTGTTTGTTCTTTGTAGTCTGGAGACACAGACGCAGGTCCTTGGTGTGATACTTGAGAGAGGGCCTCCACCAATACGGTGTGTTGGTTTCGATGCATCAGTCAAGGTGCTGTGTTCCAAGGAGGATAGTCGACTGCAGACCCTAAGCATTTGTGCGACTTAATTCCTGCAGATCCGTATGTCGCTTACAGCATTGCGTAAAGCAGTCGGAGGGGCTCTTCGCACATCACCCTCGACTGACTCTAGGACCATTGCAGAACGACTGGACACTGGCGACTACCAGGCGCACTTAGCATCACAGCGTTGAGCTGAAGTTGCTGCGGTGGCGTCTCCAGATGTCCATTACCACTAAGTGTAGGTGCGTTTTCCATGAATGTTCCCAACCCCAGTCCCACGACTGCTGTGAAGGCCCAGGGCCTCCCCGCGAAGCGGCTTATGGTTTGCGCACGAAGTGTTCATATTATTGTTTGTGCTATATTTTAGTATATAATATAATATATATAATATATATATATATACTAAAATATAATAGTATATTTTCGTATATTATAGTATAATATAGTATAGTATAGTATAGTACGTTGTAGTATACGAGCTCGCACCAGGATGAGGAGGGCTTCGTCAACCCCGACTTTTTCTGGCAGGCCTCCTCCACGGACATGGGTTGGGCCAAAATTTAAAAGTCCATCCGGGGTTTTGGATCATCAGGGTGGTTGTCAAAATTTGGGTCCCTTTTTGGGTCCCTAATATAGTACGGCACCTAATATTTAGGGTACCCAAAAAGGACCGTAATTTTGACAACCACCCATCATTGGTGCATCTGTCGAGAAGCATGCAGACTCCTACCTGCTGTACTCTTGGTACAGCTACTGGAAAAGCACTCTCAGAGGAGTATCGCTTCATAATGTTTTTGCCTGACTTACCGGAGCATTTTAGCTCTCTTCCCAGCAGACAGCTTGTCTAACCTTTGCCCAGTCCGGCTTCATTAACTACCTGCTGTGGCCCGAAGTCCAATCAGGATATCGCAGCGTGCTGGGAGAACTGCAAAATTTACTACGAGGACACCACTTCATGAGTCTCGCATGCACCTCTCCAAGAGCTGAAGATTCCCTGTGATGCTAATTGTTGTTTCCTGTTTCTTGGGGAAGCGTGCAGGATGCTTCCTTTTGAAGCCCACTGCCAATAATCGCGTCGAGATGATGCCTACATGCGCAGTCTTCTCTAACTGGTTTACCTTGTGCAGCAGTTCAAAAGCCTCCGTTCTCGCCAGGAGGATCCTGAGATTGAGGCCGTTCGCATGGCGGAGGATTGGGGAGATGAGCACAACTTGTTGTTATTGTTTGATTTGCTATTTCTGTTGATTCGCATTTTGCCGTTGTTTCTTTGTTTCACCTGAACGCTGGTTTATCACTTGTTCTTGATTCGTCAGTGTCTTGAAATGAGGACCCTGAAGTACGGAGGTGCGTGCAGTGAGCCCATTTCACAGGTTTTCAGGCAACCCGAATTCGCCTGGTGGGGAAATTCCGGCACTCGTCTACAAACGTTGCAAGGGCATGTTCCTTGCCTACATCTTTGGGAAGATAACGCTCCTGTGAACATGCACCATCACCAATGGCTTTTAGGTCCACGACCTTAGTGCTACTGGATTGCTTCAACACTTTACTATAGGGGCCTAAATATTTACCAATACTATTTCGGGAGCTCCTCATTGCAATTATAGTACAACTTGCTCCCAAACCCTATCAAAAGTTATTAAGGCCCCTTTTTTTGCTGGCCAAGCTTGGCCCAAACCTGGTGCTCTGAATTGCAGGAGATGCGCCTGGATGCGGAGAAGATGGAGGAGGAGTTCTGGCGGGATCTGGAGAAGCACCTTGTTTGAATCCGGTGTCCTGCTTCGGTAGTTGGTTTATGATTATTCCTGCAGTGTGTGTGTGTGTGTGTGTGTGTGCGTGTGTCGATTGCGAGGGATTTGTTCAATCCGACTTTACATCGCCCAGGTTCGAAAATTCTCTGGATCGCGTGAAGGGGCTCTCACCTGAGCCGGTCGTGGGGGGCTTCGGTTTCTGTCTGGAATCGGGCTTTGAGGGTTTGGTGCTTTTGGGGTTGATCCACCTCAACTCGGACAGCGCTTCCGTATGCTGTTCGACAATAGGTGGGATGAAGGTACGTGGGGTAATCCCAGAATGAGAGTCCTCATATCAGGGATCCTGAATCCTACCTACCATCATCCCACCTTTCGAGGCCTCTAAGCGAATCTTGAAGGTCCCAACTCCTGTTCGTACAGAGCACATGGATAGGAGCAAGCATGTCCGTCTTTACATGATTCCCTTCAACTTTATCGCTGCACCATCGAAGCATGGGTGTGTGTGTCCGCGATTCATATTGGGGAATTGTAACACGCAAGCTTTCGGGTGCCTATTCCAGGTTCCTCCTTTCCGGAAATAGTCAGAGTGATGCAAAGCCTTTCGGATGAGTTCGGGCCAAACGACAGTCCAAAAGGGGTCAAGAAGCTTGGGCACTTTTATCATCTCTGAACCGTGCTCAAGCCCACTGGCCAATAAGCCCATGTCAGGCTATCTGTATATATATATATATACATATATATATATACATATATATACATATATATATACATATATATATATATACACACACACCTCTTATGAGCGATGGGAGTCGGATGGTTGTTATTTCTTGTTCTGCAGAAGTGCGCTCTTCTTCTGACGCGGATCTTGGCATGATGCAGTATACTCGGTATTCTCAAGCTAACTGCGATGTAATCAAAACCGTGTGATACCGGTTTTGATTACAGGACCGTTCCACTTGCACAACACCCGACAGTTTCGACCAGTATGGCCTTCTGGCTTGCCGGGTAGGGAAGTAAAAGGGCCCGCACCGACAACACAAGCAACTGCCTGAGCCCCAAACCTCGACAGTTGTAAGCCTAAACTGGCCCAAGCCCTTATACAGCCTTATACCCAACACCCGAATACACAACCTGAGCTGTATGCCTTGTAAGAAGCCTCGATGAGACAAAGCTTGGCAGCAGCAGAATCCTGCGGCCCATGTCTCTCTGAAGACCCAAACATCCCAAGCTCCCCAAGTTCGCAGGGCGGCTTTGAGCAAAGTCGCTGCAGTTGCCGACGTTGCCAAAGGAGCGGTCGAGGACGCGGTCGTTGCATGATGGGGATGACCGCACATTCTATAGACACAGTCGTCTCTGCACATTATCCCTCTCCCACGTTTGCACCTGCACATGCCCCCGTTGAGATAAGCAAAGTGCAGAATGTAATCAGCGCCTACATAGGTTCCGCGAAAGCAGAAGACTCCTTTGTCAGCGAAGCTGACGACACAAGCATGTCCGACTTCATTCCACCGTGCTATGTATAGCTACAGTTGCATCTGCAGGAAGGCTACTAGCTGCGAGGTGTAGCCTATGCGAGAGGCCACGATATCCTTGTCTTCATTCAGCCCTCATAGATGAGCCCCTTTCACTCTTGTCCATTTGCGTCAACTCTAGTGCTCAACCCTCAGTTCCCCAAGCCCACAAACTCCGCAACCCGCGAATCCCCAAAGGGCCAAACTATGACAAATTGAAAGCCTTGTCGAGGATGCTGCCAAGCAAGCCATGCAAGAGTCAAAGAAGCTCGCTAAGCGCCACAGCCTGAGGTTGGATGTGTTTGTTTTATCGTTGGGGTTTTTGGGGCTGTTCTACGCTACGCGATGGGTGCATTTTGGGATTCGCGCGTCAATAGGCGCAAGGTACCTCAGAACGAACCTATAATTTGGAAGAGCTTCCATAAGGACACTTAATTCAGTGGACTGCCCTCGGCTGTACTGTAGTGCAGGCTTCTCAAGTTCTAGTTTTCCGCAATCCTCACGGAGACAAGTGCTGAACCGATCGATCCAGACTCGATATGTGACATGGTTTCCGTTGTTCAATTCCGCTGTACGGTTAGGTACAGGCATGCGTCTCTGCGCACGCAGCAATCGAGTGCTTGCTCTGGGACCAAGCAGGTCTATTTAGCCAGGGAAAGCAATTGAAAGCAATCAGGAACCACCCCAGATGAAGCGTAGCGGCAGCTTACTCGAACTGCCATTATAGCTTGGACGGAAGGTTTTCTGGCCAAATACTTCTCATGTTTATACCAAAACCTCGCATCCGCATCCTGAAGTTCCCTTTTCGGTTGCGGTCCCTCAGGTCTTGCATGGTCAGCTGGGTCGTTCGAGAGCGGTGAGCAAATCATGTCCTGGGTGCCATATAATTCGGCTAATGCCTGGTGAGTATGCAACACTGTACCTTTGCTCGCCAGATGTTTTCGGTTTTGTTGGACATCCAACTGCCCACCAAACCCGTCTCACAGATGACCAGAGCTTCAACAAAGGCCCCATTGCCCAAAGATACAAGCAACACGCTGTAATTCGGGCGAACGCCCTCCAAAGTAACCATGCAAAGGTGCGCAAGACTGGTGGTATGCCTGACCTGGTTGCATGACCTTCTGCACGCATTACTCTGTTTGTCTCTGTCTCTCCAGCACCTAGTAGTTTGATGATATAGGCAAGTCTACATGGCTTGCCAATGTTGTACTAGCAAGTCACTAGCAATACTCAATACTCTCATTGGGGCTCGTCGTCGTCGTCCTGTTGCAGCCCATGTTGTGATGTCGCTATCCCGTTCGTAGATGAGCCATCGTGTCGGCATTAGTTCGAAAGCGGAGCCTGCCGAGATTCCGTTTCGAATACGTTCGCTTGGGGTTTCAGGAGAGAGCCGTGAGAGAGGATGGGGATCTTGGCGCTTGTGGTTGAGACTAACTCAGATCATGAGGCTGTGACCCTGTAGACTGTTTCCCTCACTCGCTCCACCTGTAGTCTCTGAGCATTTGGGTGTATTGGCCGACGACAGGAACAAACTCCGTGGGAAGAAGGGTGAAGAGCTGGGCCCTTGTGACCTTGTGGAAGTGGACCAAGGGTGCATGCGAGACTGCTGGAGCCTTTGCGAGCGCGTGCAGTACCAACACTGTCAGTTCCTACTGCACAAACCTGTCGCCGAAACTCTTCCTTGGTAGGCCTTTGTGCGATTGGTTTTCCCTCCCATTGGATATAAGAGTGTCAACCTAGCATCTATTCTGAACCTTCAGAGACGAACCCCCATCCTTTCAACGATTCCACTATCTTCTTTTTCATTGTACGTAGTACATCATGTCATAGCTTGCAACATTACAGCCCAGGCTGCAAGAGCAGCGGGACATTCAAGTTCTCGAGCTGGTGGCTTGACCGGAAAGCTAAAGGGGGAGGAATCGATCTCCCACTGCTTTGGACCAGGGTTTGGTATCCGCATCTGCCCTGGACTCTAGACCCTAAACCGATTTGAAGTTGCCTGAGATTCGGAGACAATGAAATCTTCCTGCAAGGTCTGAGTCAGCAGAGGGAAGCATAGCTTCAGGAAGCAGCTGCCAGGCAGTGCACCGATAAGTTCCTGCTTTTTCCTCACTTTTTGCCATGTCCCAGCGCAAGTTTACCCTAGGGTTCACTTCTGCCTCTGATCTCTCACTGAACCTAAACTCCTGAACTCGAAGCTCCAAACTTATATAGCCCCAAGCCTCAAAACCCAACACCACAAGGCGAAGAACGAGAAGCCCCGTCTTCGCGATCATTTCCTGGAGCTGCTCGGCGAATGTCTTCTTGTTGCCATGGTTTAGGGTTTTAGGGTCTAGGGTTTCACGATGGCCATGGTCATTGTGGAGGACTATGATCATCATTATCATCATCGTCGTTTGTGCACTCCAAAGTCTGACAACCAGCGGCTCAGGCTGATCCCAAATTTTTACAGTCGCTCTTCCCGACATGAGCAGAATGGAACTTGTGAGAGAAGCCCGTTACGCCATCTGCACACGGAAAGTCCGCCGAGGATGCTAAAGCTTCGCTTCAGGATGGATGGCTGGGAGGTGCGAGCGGAAGCGTCCCGTTCCGGCCTTTCAGAGACTTGCTTTTGCAGGTTTCCTTTGGGGCTGAGCAGGCTTGGATTCAGGAAGCCACTGTTGCGGCACATGCCCGCCATTCGACTCAGTTTGCGTGATCAGCGTGTGCGTGGCCGCAATTGCCAAGAGAGGGGTCATCGTGGAATCACCTAGAATGTGTCTCAGTTCACTGTGTCCCCCTGGCTACGTTAAGATGCAACGCATAACGTCTGACACACAAGTGAATGCAGGACCTCCTGGGAATAGAAGAGGAGGTCATCGTCGGAATGCGTCAGCATTGGCCTTTCTTGGAGGAGGCAACCACGCTCCGTTTGTTAGAACACTTCTGGACATGGGGTTCTTTGGACTGAGGACCATTGGTTTAGGGTTTAGGGTTTAGGGGTTTAGGGTTTAGGGTTTAAGGTTGGGATGTATCCATAGCCGGACGGTGACAGCAAACCGTTCACTGCAGGGGTTCGACTTGAATTTTGTTGCTGCGTCGTTGCAGACAGGACCTACTCTAGGGGCCGTAACACTTACCTATACTATTTTTGGGGTTCCTTCTTATAGTTATAGTAGAATAACCCCCCGAACCCTATTCTATTTATTAAGGCCCCTATTCTAAACCCCTACAGTAGCCATTACAGTATTCCTTTTTGACTCTATAGACCCTTTTAACAGTAAGGATCCCTTTAAAGGGAACCCTATTCTAATTATTAAGGCCCCTATATTACTTGCTCGCTCACTTTTGCGACTCCAGGAGTCAGATCTTCTGGACTACCCAAAGCCACAGCCAGCCTCCCGCTACGCGCTGGAGCACATTGCTGTGGAGAGGCCTGCACTTAGTAGTAATAGTAGTAGTAGTAGTAGTAGTAGTAGTAGTAGTAGTAGTAGTAGTAGTAGTAGTAGTAGTAGTAGTAGTATATAATAATAGTAGTAGTAATAGTAGTAGTAGTAGTAGTAGTAGTAGTAGTAGTAGTAGTAGTAGTAGTAGTAGTAGTAGTAGTAGTAGTAGTAGTAGTAATAGTAGTAATAGTAGTAATATGAGGTCTCCAGGGACGAACCGTGCGATAGACTCTGCACATGCTGCTGCCTTTACTTTTTTGATGGGAGCCGGGGTTTCAATGCTAGGTACTCGTACTGTTGCGTAGGTCAAAGGCAAAGGTTGTCACGGACAGTACAGAAGCGGTTGTCTCCACGGAAGAGAGGTTAAAGACATCCACTGCACAGCCGCAGTGCCTGATGACGAGCAAGATTCGCACTGCCTGCTGCATCAGTCTGCATTTGCAGCGGCATGTCGTTGTGGATCGTTGTGGCGATGTCCGACTTGAGTCATGCACTTGCGCTCCATTCGTTCTTGGCTTGTTGGCACTCTTGTTGCCTATCTCCCGTGCAGTGCCGATCGGGCGTTCAGGCCCACATTCGTCGGGCTCAAAGCAACCCGGAAAGCTAAGCATCACTTCAAATCTGAAGAGGATAGGATGTATGATCGCCCTGGAGAGCATGTTCAGAGGTAGCCACTTGTGGCCTCAAAAACCGAAGCTGCTAGATAGCAACCCAACCCTGACCACTGCCCAATTTTTGACCGTGACTTCATCCCTCAGCCGTTCCTGTGGAAGGCTTCTGCCCACCAAGTACGTGGCCTGTATCCAAGGTGGCCCGAAGATGTTTATGTTAGAGCTGTCTCAGCCATCAGTACTGAACGGTTGCATAAAGTTCACAGCGCAACTTGGCTATTAAAGTGCGACGAGTCTGGTTCCCGTTAACCCTAGGTCCTGCTGCTTCTCTGGGTATTTGCTAGTTAGAACTATTGCGGAGAGCATCATGCCGTTGAAAATGCAAGGTCGTCCTTGCAAGTAGCATGGCTGATGCTATTGATGTTATGCTTGCTTTGGTCGTTCTACAGCACTTCTACACTTCGACTCACTGACTATCCGGAGTTTCTTCGATTTGGTAGCTATTTATCAGTACGGCTGGATTGCCGTTGATAGTGATGATGACCACGATGATTGTTGTTGCGTCGTGCTTTGCAACAAGTTAGTTACTGCTCAGCATGTGTGATCTCATTTAATATCTTGATTTGGGCTAGTGTCATTCTGGCCACAGTTGTTTGGACCCGGGGGGTTGGCCTTTTAAGTTCAAGCTTTCGGCTGTGCGAAGTTCACAGGTCCGCTTTCAGAATGTCAGTGCTGCCATAGCCGAACTAAGCCAAAATGCATCTCGCATTTCTTTCACGGACAGTTGCAGATGCCCGCAGGTGGCACCGAAAGGCGTCCAAAGCGCGGCGAGTTCACAGCTCGGCATCGACTTGAAATGTGTTGGGCCAGGGGCGCTGAAAGGAGCATGAGCTTCGAAGTTCCACAATTCGTCGGTTCTTTTTCGTGGCAAGGTACACACTAGCGACTAGCGGTTCCTCTCCAGCTGCAGTTTTCCGAAGTTGCATGCAACCGGACACCAGCTCGACTAGAACTTGCCTGCTTTGCCCGTGGCTCCACGAAACGTAGCCAGCGCCCTTCGTGTGTCCCTGATTTGTTGCCCCTGGTCTCGTCGCAATGGAGACTCGTCGACTCCAAGTGGCTTTCCTGCATCTAATATAGGGAGAGAGAGACACAGAGAGAGAGAGAGAGAGAGAGAAAGACAGCAAGAGTGGGAGAGCGGGAGAGCGGGAGAGCGAGGGCGGGAGAGAGTCCGTCACAGAGACAGAGACAAAGAAAGAGCGAGCAGAGTTTGAGCGTGAGTGTGTGCAGGGCCCACTGTGACCATATGCTGGCTTTAAGTCTCTTCTTCGCGTGATGATGCTGATACTTACAATGAACCACGCGGCTACACATGACCCTCTCTCTCTCTCTCTCTCTCTCTCTCTCGCTCCCTCCCTCCGCTAAGCTCACACAACGACGACAGTCCGTATCATGGATCAGGAGAAACTTCTGTGGTTTGCATAGCCCGGTGGCATGTTCCAGCTTGCTCCAGGTTTTGGCGAGTACCATGGCTGGAAAGACGGTAGAGTTCTCAATGCACAGCGACGACAGCCTGCTCTACTTACGCCATCAAGCAACCAGAGCTGCAGAGGACGTGTTGCGGTCGTTAGGGTTCTTGTTCATTTGTAGCTATAGTGTAGCTCCCTGCGGGATTGTACTTTTTTGATATTGTCGCCTGCCACCGGCAATATCACCGAAATCTTGCGATATGTTGTTTGACGAAGAGCAAGTGCCAGAACCCGCACGAAGGGTTCAATCCACATCACACATTCAAACTCGAACCCAGACTTCTCAACAAATGAATGTCGTTGGATCCTGTCCCCAAGACGATTCGTAGACCCTAGGTGAGCCGGAGTCTGGGGGTGTCGACATGGCAGCTCCGTCTGCTGCTGGACGGCGAGATCCTGGACAAGAGAGGACGCAGTGAACAACAGCTTGACAAGATGAGCTGCCAAACTGAAGATGTAGAGGGCATAATGGTGTACAGCGGTGTTCTTTGTTTCCTCCCTGACTGAGGGATTTAAAAACTACCCAGCAGTGCTGGCCATCGAAAGCTGGAGCCGTCCTTCACTCACTTCCAAAAAAACCCTAAACCCTGAACCCTAAACCCTAAACCCCTAAACCCTAAACCCTAAACCGATCAGCGCAGGACGCCTCGAGGACATGGTGCCCACAGAGGCTCACGAGTTGGAAGTCCTGACGGTGACAGCGCCCAAGCTTTTCAGGTTTAAGGGTTTATGGTTTAGGGGTTTAGGGTTTAGGGGTTTAGGGTTTAGGGGTTTAGGGTTTAGGGAAAAAGTGCCGCTGTCTTCTTCACCATTATTCATCATAGGAGGTCACACAAAGGGGGACCGCAGATTGATAAAACAAGGCTTTAATAGTGAAGCCGAAAGGCGAATATGCTCGAGGGAGTATACTAGGGCTTGAGATCAGAACCCCTAAAGAGCCGCTTTTGAAGCCTGCAGTGTGCCTGAATAAGCCTCTTTAGAGCTTAAAGCGTTGCTACTGCTACTGCTATTGAAGCCTTTTGAGTTCCACTTTTTCAATAAACCCGAAATCTTAATGAAGCGTTGCACGCCCATCTTGAAGTGTCGCTATTTATCGAGTCCCGTTTTTTCAGGAAGCCCGAAACCTTAATGAAGCGCTACAGGCTCATCTTAAAGAGTGCTTATTGATGCCGATTCAGTGCTGTTTTCTTCCGTGACCATCCGTGACCAGGATTCTTGGTGAAGCTTTACAGGTCCATGGTATCGAGTGCCTGGTTAGGCAAATTTTCCTATGTACATACAAAAGGGGCCTTAACAAGCACCTGATTACTTTGGGGGGTTCCTTATACTCATTGTATAATGGGCTCCAAAACCCTATTCTATAACTACTAAGGCCCCTACATTATATAAAAAATCGCGGCATTCTGGAATCCTAAACCCATCATCATAAGCTGCCAACACTCCCCTAACGCCAAAACCCTGGCACTCCACCCCCACAGAATGAAAGCAGACAGTGCTCAGCACGAGTCGACATCACACCCTCAACAAGCAAAAAGCACACTGAACAGCTCTCGCCCTCAACAAGCCAAGCAAAAGCTGCCGTCAATAGGTTGAAGATGTCACCAGCATAGAGCTACAATCGTGCTAAACAGCTCCGTGACCTTCTTTTTGCTGGTTGAGGTCTCCTCATTCCCTAGTTTCCCCGCATTGTCTAGTGCAGTCAGGTTTGTGGACACTACAGCTTGCTCGCAGTCCTAATGTAGGGGCCTTCTACCCCTTTAAGGATCCCTTTCAAGGAACCTCTGTATATGCTAATTCTTAAGGCCCCTAGACCTACTGTGACTACACTCTCTGAGGTGCCGCTCCCCTCAGAGGTGGCATCTCGCAGTGCCAGCCTGTGGTCCCTGCTTCGGCACAGGACTCCCTGGCGCTTAGTAATGGGGGAGTGGATCCATAGTAGTCGTCCCTATGTAATCCCCGATAAGAGTCCCCATAACCCATTCCCCCATTCCCGACTAAGAACCAGACAGAGGATCACACGAGATGTGCTGTGCCGAAGTCCGGCGATGAAGCCTGCAGCGAAAGAGCGCATCTTGCTAGGGGAAGTGGACTTCTTCTACAACGGGGACAACTTGCTGGAGATGGCTGCACGTAGCCTCCCCCGAAGCGAGGCCAAAGATCTGGGGTGTCTGCTCTTGGATGGCGGCGCCGACGTGAACGGCCAGTCCTTAGATGGCTTCACGCCCCTTCAGACTGCCTGCTGCCGTGGATTGGTCGGACTGTCAGAACTACTTCTGCAGCGTGGAGCGAACAGGTTCAGAGCATCGCCTACAGGAGAGGATGCACTTGACTGTGCGCTCGGCTTCCTTGCGGCTTGCGATCGTTTCGGCTCCCAGGAGCGGGAGGAGGACGTGGACCTCGCAAAGCTGTGCTGCCGCCTGCGGAACAGCCGCATCGAGCGTGCCCGCTCCTCTGGCGAGCTTCAAACGGCCCTTGCCAAGGCACGGCTGTGCCTGTCAAGGGTGGCGACTCAGCTGGCACTCCTGGGAGGCAAGTTCGTGAAACTTAGCCAGGAGGAGGTCTTTGAAAAAAGTGGCCTAAACAAGGCCTCGGTTCAGAGCTTCGGGGAGCATCTCTGGGCTGGCTGGCCCGGTGCCTTCTTGACCTTTGACACTTGGATCTCAAGGGTACCAGACATCCAGGAATCCTTCGCCCATGCGCGGTCACGGGTGCTTTCTTACCGTCTCAGCCAAAATAAGCAAACAATCTGGACCGGCTGTGGCAGCAACCGCAGAGATCCCTATTGGCTGTGGGGGGATTACGGGTATTACTACTACGATGAGTGGGGCTGGGTTGAAGGCCTTGAACGAGGCGACTGTGGGCTGTCAATCGGCGAGTACTACCAGAAGAAGACGCAGAGCCCCGGCCTAATCCGATCCAAGAGCCGGCCCAACTTTCGTGGTTGTTTAGTATATAAGTTTGGGTAAGTACAGCATTCAGGGTTTGGGGCTTAAGAAGTTCAGTAAACAGATCTGTGCCTCAGGTTTTCCGTCCGGGGGCTGAGGGAAGGTGCTACGGCTGGGGCCAAACACGATCCAAGGATTCAGCGCAACAGCCCTCATCACCAACCATCAGAGTAAACTTCCGCTGCTGTAAAACACTGTAAACACACACATCGGCGGAGCTCTCTAAGGAACCGCAAGCGGGACACTGCGAAGGCAGGGGCTTGCGAGGGTAATTGTGGCTCCCGGCCTGAGCCGGCTGATCACAAGCCTGTTTATCGACTAGATCAGATGCTCAGGATGAGGTCATGATACTGGTGTTGGTGACGATACCGATACCGTACAGATGATAATGAGCAGGGGGAACAGGGAGAGGTATCAGCATCATCAACACTGCTAGCTCAGGCATCACCATCATTACCATCGGCAAAAACACTAACAATGCCAAGTTGCTGTTCGCTTCCAGCCCTACTACTACTACTACTACTACTACTACTACTGCTACTACTGCTACTACTGCTCCTACTGCTACTACTGCTACTACTGCTACTACTGCTACTACTGCTACTACTACCACTACCACCACTAGCATTACCACTACCACTACCACTACAGCTACCACTACCACTACCACTACAGCTACCACGACCACGACCACGACCACCAGCACTACCACTCCCACTCCCACTCCCACTCCCACTCCCACTACCACTACCACTACCGCTACCGCTACCGCTACCACTACCACTACCACTACCTACTACTACTACTACTACTACTACTACTACTCCTGCTGCTGCTGCTGCTACTACTACTACTACTACTACTACTATTACTACTTCTACCACTACCACTACCACTACCACTACCACTACCACTACCACTACCACTACCACTACCACTACCACTACCACTACCACTACCACTACCACTACTACTACTACTACTACTACTACTACTACTACTACTACTACTACTACTACTACTACTACTACTAGTACCACTACTACTAGCACTACTGGTGCTACTGGTATTGCTGGTACTACTGGTACTACTGGTACTGCTGGTACTGCTGGTACTACTAGTACTAGTACTACTAGCACTACTAGTACTACTAGTACTACTACTACTACTACTACTACTACTACTGCTACTGCTACTGCTACTGCTACTACTACTACTACTACTACTACTACTACTACTACTACTACTACTACTACTACTACTACTACTACTACTACTACTACTACTACTACTACTGCTACTGCTACTGCTACTGCTACTACTACTACTACTACTACTACTACTACTACTACTACTACTACTACTACTACTACTACTACTACTACTACTACTACTACTACTACTACTGCTACTGCTACTGCTGCTACTGCTACTACTACTGCTACTGCTACTACTACTACTACTACTACTACTACTACTACTACTACAAGCCATACAGCAACAACAACAACTATTACTACTACTACTACTACTACTACTACTACTACTACTACTACTACTACTACTACTACTACTACTACTACTACTACTACTACCAGTACCATTACCAGTACCAGTACCACCACCACTCCTACTCACGCCTACGCCTAGGCCTAGGCCTACTCCTGCTCCTGCTCCTGCTCCCGCTCCTGCTGCTGCTCCTGCTCCTGCTCCTGCTCCTGCTCCTGCTCCTGCTCCTGCTCCTGCTCCTGCTCCAGCTGCTGCTCCTGCTGCTTCTCCTACTCCTACTCCTACTCCTACTCCTACTCCTACTCCTACTCCTACTCCTACTCCTACTCCTACTCCTACTCCTACTCCTACTCCTACTCCTACTCCAGCTGCTGCTCCTACTCCTACTCCTACTGCTGCAGATATGGGTTGTGCCCAAGTCAAAGAAGCCAGCAAGATCTTCAAGCTCCGACAGTGATATCCATTACTGTCGTCAGGTTCATCCGCAGCATCCTCGTCATCAGCATACTCATAGCCAGGAACAACAGGGGTCAGCAGATGCTTGCGGTTGGTACAGACCTGGAGCCCTGAATCCCTAACGCGATTCTGGTTGGGCAATGGACAGGTCGCAGACGTGTAAGATCCGGGACGTAAGTGTTGAGGTATTAAAGCCCCGAAGGGATAGTCTTCAAAGTTGCATGAACCCCGCCTCTTCCCAACACCAAGCGACTGTCCAGATGTGGTTTCTCCCTCCAACCGCGACCGGCTGAGTCAACAACTGCAGCAAGAGCGACAGCAATTCATTGCGGACTACAATCATGGCGGCAACCTCAATGTCAACAGTGATAGCCAGTTTCAGCAACCGCAAGAAAGCAGTAGCGAAACGACAGCAACCTCACCAATGCGATTCATGGGTACGAGGATATCGACTTCAACATTCCTCGCAGAAGATATGACCAGAAGCAGAATCCACGCTAGAAGAACCACAGTATAGCCTCCGCAAGGCTAATACCCGCAGCTGCCGCCGTGTGGCATTCGAGCCAAGTCGTCGCTACGACTCACACTCTGCACGCTTGGCGCGGCGAATGCCACGCAGGTTCGGGGCACTGTCTGGCAGGCAGATATAAAATAGCCATATACGCACATACACTATACAATACATCTTATAAAATACTCGTACATACTACATAATACATTGCTACATAATGTATACAATCGTAGTACATAGTACGTAATATTGAATATGGGAGTTTCCAAAAATTGGGGACCCTAATATGGTGGCCCTAAATAGTAGGATCCTTATTAAAGGGACTACAAAATATGGTGCCCCTATTTTCGGAAACTCCCATATATGTTACATTGCAGTCAGTTCAGGGAGCGCTCGGGCTTCGGATTGCGGGTGGTTTCGGACCGGTGAGCTCTTTGGAGCCTTCGACCGTTAAATCCGAGATGGATCCAGAGTAATTGGGATCCGTTTGGGGTTTGGGGCTATAGGGATCTTCAGAGTAATTAATTGGGATGCTCTAAGGGTTTAAGAGTTAGGGTTTTAAGTTGTTTTGTTCAGTGGGACTTCCTTCGAACATGGTCGTTTCGGATATGTAAACCGCGCTCGCAAGCCCTTGAGCTTTCCCCATGGGCATTGTCGCGATCACGGCGCTCATTTCGGCTGTCATCATGGCTACAGTATATAATCAAAATCATCAGCATCGTCTCCGCTTTGATGAGTCGGGCAAGTCGCACGAATCTCAGAGTAAGAGGTGTCATAGCCACAAACATCGATTCGTGAGGGATGTCCAGATGGCGCGGCGCAAGGAGCGACTACGAGGTGGGCGACGGAATCTTTCGAAGTTCCAGCTGGTCAGAGATCAGATCTGGCAGTAGCTGTTGGTGGTATTCTTAGTTCGGTAGTATTTCTAGGTTCAGACTGAGTTTTGTAGATGGCTCAGTTGAGTTATCATCATGTTCCAGAGATGGATCCGAAGAGGCCGGTCAAAGTCTAACATGACACATCACCGACGTAGAAATGGTTTAGGGTTTCAGGTTCGAGGAAGCCCGACTTGAAAGTTGCGGCTGGTCGTGCGGAGAAGGGTCGACCATCAGCAGGATCCTCCAACACGGAATGTCTTCAACAGTGTAAGTCCTAGGCTGAAGGACATCTCAGCATGGCGAGGGCAGAGCCATCGCGCCGGCATCTGCAAACTGACACTGTCAGTGCTTGCTCGTGGAGGACGGCAAAGAGAGTCTGTCCAGGGTACAGATGTACTGCTACTACTACTACTACTACTACTACTACTACTACTACTACTACTACTACTACTACTACTACTACACTACTACTACTACTACTACTACTACTACTACTACTACTACTACTACTACTACTACTACCACTACTACTACTACTACCACTAATTACTGCCACTACTGATATTACTACTGCTACCACTACTACTGCTACGTCAATGCTTTGTCCTCTTCCGCAGCTCCCAGATGCATGTACAGTGTACAGCGGGGCTTGACAGCTGCGTGTGCTCTGCCTCAGAAAAAGCTGCCATGGCATGCCGACCTGGTGCATATATGCTTCTTCGAAGAGGGAGTGCACGTTGTTCTATGTGGAGACACCCTTGAGCAGCTTTGTCGAACACCCTTCTCTTGCGCCCTGAGCATCAACAGCAATTGCAGCCCTGCCAGCTTTTGCAAACCTGCTGATCTGTCAGCCGTACCCAGCAGTGCTCGGTAGGTGCCAGGCCCAAAATTCCCAAAAAGTATACCACCTTGTGGCTTCACAACTTCCGAAGCTGATCAAAGCAAAGGTCCTTGGCCAGCTCCAGGACTGCGACCCGGGGACATTTCTCGTTACTGAATTCAGCATCGAAGGGCATTTCTGACGCCCAAGAATGGAGCTCATGTCTGGCTCCTATTCTTCGCATGGGTTTAGACGGTCATGCAGCTTCGGATAGTGTTCAGGGTTTAGGGTGGATCATATGTATTTTCAGTCAGTTTTGCTCATCATGGAGGTTGCGATTCTTGCTGCGGTGTCGTTGTTGTACTTTTCCAGGTCTACTGCTCGTCGTTGTTCCTTTACGGGTTTTGCTGCTGGTGATTCCAAAACAGTTACTGGCACAGACAAGGAAGGCAGCCTCATTAGCAGCGGATTTGCTGATCCTTCTTGTTGTTGCAGCAGTAGCAGCAGCAGCAGCAGCAACACAGCAAGAGGGGCGGTATGGGGCGGTAATAGTAGTGCTTGCAGTAGGAACCTTGGTAATTGTAGTGGGGGAGGTATCTACAGGTCGAGGTAGGGCTGGAGGGAGAAGAAGACGTTTTTCAATGCGAAGGTGATGGCGGTGGAGGCGACGTAACATACATCATGACGATGCCGAGCTTATGCACATCTTCCCCATAGGCGAATTTCCCAAAACAGGGGACCCCAATATAGTACCCTAAATAGTAGGATACTTATCATAAGGACCCTAAAATAAGGTACCCCTAATTTTCGGAAACCCCCATATTTTTTAATTACAAGGGCCACCAGCCCTGCTCCTGTCATAGTCATCATCGGTACGCGTTCTGTTCTAAGCATCATCTTCCTTGCCCGAAGCTGCCTTCGGATTTCCGGGTTTTGACGGCAGTCCTTGCTGCTGCTCCAAGCCGAAGACTCTGACTGTGCCAGAGCTTGGGATTTTTCCTCAGAATTCTGAACAGCGTGATGCCTTCATGCTCACCCTTTTGTCTATCCTGGGCCGAAGCCCAGACCCCGTATGAACCTGAAAGCGTAGCTGAAGGAGCAGCATGCGCTCCTCACGGACGCTTCCAGGTTCACGTCAGGGTCTTGAAATCACGTCGACTCGGTTGTGCATTGAAGCAAGTCAGAATAGGGTTCCCTTCAAAGCGGTCCTGAAAGGATTCTACAAGGGGTCTATATACTAGGGTTCGATAATATGGGGCCTTAATAATTAGAATAGGGTTCCTTCTGTGCACGGCACCGTTGTGCCAGCTGCCATGGCTCTGAAAGCAGTCTGAAGGCTGAGTTTTGCCACATCGCATCGTCATGTTTCTCAGTATTCCATGCCTGGACCCTTCTTAGGAACCTAATTACATTCTTAGGGTTCCTCATTATGATTTCCTTATATAGGTCCTTAACAAAGGTATCTAATTTCGGGTTAAGGTGGCCCTAAACCCTGAACCCTAACCCTGAACCCTAAACCCTAGACCCGGAACCCCTACAGTAAACCCCAGAAAGTTGGAAACCGGATTAAGGCCAAATAGTGCTGGGATTTGCTGTATATCACTCTTAAGGATTGAGGCTATTGGGTTTCCAACGTTTGGGCTTCTACTGTAAACCCCAAACCCTAAACCCTAAACCCCAAACCCTAAAACCTTTGAACCGGGCCTGCCTCATTGAGGCTCTCCATGCACTGGAAAAAGGTCCCCCCCCAAAAAAAACCCAAACCTCTAAACCCTGAACGCCGGCTCCCCTAAGGTCGGAACTCTGTGGAGAGCTCCCGAGCGGGCTCTCGCGGAGGATCGCGGGCGCAATCACCAGCGAGGTGTAGCACAGATTTCGGTTTCATAATATATATATATATATACAGATAAATAGATATGTATATATATATATAGATGTATGTAGATATGTATATATATATATATGTAATATATAGAAGAGTATATATATATATATATATATATATATATAAGTTAAGTAGTAAATTACTGTAGGGTGGCGCGGCTATGCGCGGCTTAGCCAAAAATATCACAACTTTCGAGTTGCTCCGGTGATCGAGGTCAGAAACTTCCACGAGCAGGCGCGCTCTGCTGACTGCACCAGCGATTTTGCCAGGTTGCGTCGCAGAAGCACAAGCGGTACAGCCTCGACATGCTCAGTAATCTGAGGTTCAGGGTCCAGGGTGTAGGGTTTATGATTTAGGGTTTAGGGTTCAGGATTTCGGGTTTAGGTACGGCTTGCCACATCTGGGGTTTAGTGAGCAAGCGCTGGACACTCATGTGAGTTCGCAAGGCACACGCCGAGATCTCACAGGCAGGGGCGTCGACGATTGATATTTCGTTCCACAGCCTGTTGTATCCATGCGAACATCTCAGCCAGTGGTAGTCAGCCCGAAGCCAAAAGAGTTGCGAGTTTGGCATACATGTGTATGTGACTGTATGTGCATAAAATATCAAGTAACTATGTTGTTGTTCATTCATATATCCACCTATCTGCATACACACATGATACCTATTTGCATATGCCTCATGTTAAAACCCTAAACCCTAAACCCTAACCTAATCCTAAACTCAGCGGTTATAATTTCAGGTCCGACGGGTCGCTGTCGGCCTTCTCGCATGGTTCGGAGGGGTCCAAGCTGATGACGCGGGCGGCAGCCTCAAAGTTTTACACAGTATATAGTAGATAGTAGTATATAACAGTATATAGTAAATAGTATGTCGTATACAGTATGGGCGGCTGGGATGAGTATGGCTTCACTAGTTCCGTCTTGGAGGCTTGCGGTAGGGTGGTAGGGCTTCAGTGAGAAGTCACGGCACGAATCCTGCTGTTGTTCAGGACGGCTGGATCCAAAGGCCTACATCCTTAAACCCTATTAGTATTAATATTAATAATAGTATTACTATTAGTATTAGTACTATATTAGTATTAGTATTAATATTAATAGGATGGCTGTGTTTAAAAAATTCCAATCTCTCTGCCTAGAACCGAAGATCGGAACGTCCGCGGAAGCAAAGCTCCCAGTGCCCGCGAGCCCCGGAAGTCAACCTTAAACCCTGAACGCCCATCTCGCTGGCAGGTTCCACCCCTAAACCCCTAAACCCCCAATCCCCAAATCCCCTAAACCCCTAAGCCCCGAAGCCCCTAAACCCTCAACCCCGAAACCGTGGTCAGGAAAGGCTAAAGACACACCCAACGCCGCAGCAGCCTCCACCCTCGAAGACGCGTTACTTGACCTTCGGCAAGCCTCATACACTCCGCAAACACCGGCACATGGTTGTCACGATCATGTGTGTGTATATATATATGCTTATGTTTACATATTATCTTTACATACGATATGTATATACGTATATATATGCATATGTACAGTCTCTTGTAATATGATATACTTTAACATGATACAGTACAATATTATCTCATTCTACAGTGTATTAAACTATTTTGGGTCATCTCATATTTCATTATGTTTTGTTATATATATATATTTATATTTATATTAATATTTATGTTTATATCTGTTTGTTTATACCCCAATACAGCCTACAGTTCACGGAGTTTTTCGCCCCGACTTCCAGGCCGTGCGAGCCTCCATCCTTGAGACTGGTTTGACCGAGGTGGGATCGGGGCTGCTGCGGTTTAGGGTCTAGGGTCTTTAGGACTTTAGGGTTTAGGGCCTTGAGGGTTTAGGGTCTTTAGGGTCTTTAGGGTTTAGGGTTTAGGCTCCTTCTGTTTGACGAGCTACCTGCAGCTACCTGCATGTGTGCCTGTCCCAATACTTCGGTTCATCTTACCCAACATGGTGTATCTTTCCGAAGATTTTTGGGGGTTGAGGGCAGGAACTGGATGGGGTTGCGGGGGTTTTGGAATGCGGTTCGGTTCGGTTTGTGGTGGCTTCGGTTTTGTAGATCGGTTCGCGGTTCCCGGTTCCTGCGGTTCATTTGGCTGTGCAGTCAATGGCGCTTCGGTTCCGGTTTGCGTCCGGTTCGGGGTTTCCTGATGCGTTAGGCTTCTACTAGGTTACTAGGTCGCTTTGCCGGCTACTGCTGTTCGTGTGTTGAAGTGGAAAGCTACCAGCTACCGGGTTGCTTGGTTCTGTGTCTCTTACCTTCCAACCTACTTACCGACATACTAACCGTTACTAACCCATGTGTCGGTGTTTCCACTTGTGTATGCTTGCATACATCACTTACATGAGGATCGAGAGGGTTTGCCGGCAAATCTTGTCTTCCGATACCAATGTTTAAATCTATGTAGGGCTCAGACGCAGCACTTTTTTCATATGATGTGCTCTGTGCAGGTTCCTGGCGTCGACACATCCTCGGAGCTCGAGCCCGAGCCAAAATCTACGAATCTACGTGGTAAGTTGGTGCTTCGTGATCTGTCTCGCAGAGACACCCAGCAACGACCTACGCCGAAATGATGCATTTCATTGCTAGTTGGGAATGGTTATCAAGAAAGAAATGGCGTTCACGATCACAGAGAGTAAAGAGACTTATCATCTGCACTGCTCCCAGCATCATCAAGATCACTATCAGCATCGTCATCATCACCAGCAGAGAAACGGCATCCTCATCCGTTACCATCACAAACATCATCATTAGACTACGCATCCATGCGATTCGGTCATCGTCACTTTGAAGGCAGCTGTTGTTCCTGACATTGTGGTCGTTTCAATGGTTGGCTCGAAGACATCATTGGCAGTGAATTCGCGATGATCACAAGCATCGTTGTTTTCATCGTCATTTCTTGTGGAGCTGTCAAGCTTCGCCTCGGCCAGGTCTGACCAACCCGGTAATGCTGCGGCCCCCTCTGCGCGATACTGAGCCGTTGGGGACACGGGCGAGGTTTCGGGTCGCTTGAATGCCTCGGCAGGTACAGCGACTGTCGACGCTGATGCCTCCAAGAGGCCAGACTTTCCAACGCCACAGGTTAAGGTCGTGATTGCGTACGTCCTACGTTCTATGCCAATGACTGCCGATGACCTTTGAAGCTTAATTGGGTTGAAGGTCGTAGTGGCAGATGTCAGCTGTTCTGCCTAGCAGTAGCAGTAGCCAGCACGACATCCAGAAACCTTAAACCATGAACCCTACACCCCTAAACCCTAAACCCCTCAACCTGTGTAGTTCCTTTACAGATCCCCCAATAAACCCCAAAAAGAACCCTTATAGATCCTCTATAGATCCCTTATAGAACCCTTGAAGGAAACCTCAAGCCCTGAGCTGCGAAGTGAGTGGTTGTCAAAAAAAATGCTTCCTTTCTGGGTCCCTATTGTCATGCGGCACCTATTATTTAGGGTACCCAAACAGGGACCCTAATTTTTGACAGCCACCCCTTTAAAGTAACCCAAGAGAACCCTTAACAGAGCCTTTAGATATCCCTGATAGGAACATTTTTGATCCCTAACCCTAAACCCTAAACCCTAAACCCTAAACCCTAAGCCCTAAACCCTAAACCCTAAACCCTAAGCCCTAAACCCTAAACCCTAAACCCTAAGCCTCCAAGTGGGGCAGCTTCCCGGATGCTCGCGAGGTCAAAGGCCCTCGGCCACGGTCTCAGTTGCCCCTACCCTATAATGGGCTGTATAATGGGTATATAATAGCTATATTAAGGGTATATATATATATATATATATATATATATACCTAGGGGTCCTTATTACGGGTCCTCCTTGAAAACTCTTGCTAGGGCCGCGGTTTGGGGTTTAGGGTTTAGGGCAGTTTCATGGGGATCCTCAGGGGGGGTAGGGGGGAGGGGGGTAGGGTAGGGCGTCTTGATGCCTATAATGCTTCTAATAAGGATTTAACAAGGCTTATTTCAGGAAGTACAGTCCCTTACCCCCCTCCCCCTTACCCCCCTAAGGGTCCCCATGACAGTTGCAAAGTCTTGCTAGGGAAAGCCAGCAGGGTTTCGGGGAGAGCAACAGCATGAATCTTGTGCCCTGTGCATCTGATTGCTGCCTGCTTTCCCGCAAAGGTCGTGCCTGAAGCGTCGATCAAGCTCCTGGGGCAGCAATCCGCGTTTCGATCTTACACGAGAGCAGGGGGAACTGCAGTACGACTGATCGAGGCTCCGCAAAACATTCTGAGTGTTCTTCAGTTCGACCGTGCTGATGCACCTGGTGACGCTGTCGCTGTTGGGTCTTCAGTGTCGTGCAGCCTGAGGTAATCTTTTGGGGCCGAGCTTGGCCGAGAGCTGAGTCCCCACCCGGTGCATCTCTGACGAAACACAATGTGTTTCATCAGGAGTGCCTTTGTACATATGGTGTCACCGCTTTAGCGCATGGTCGTCATGTGCTGCCTGTCTCCATATTTATGGCCACGTGGAGTCTCTTATCGCGGTTTGCTTTCCAACCCTCAAGCAATTCGTGCTTCGGCCCCAAGCAGTGTAATTTATAGTGCCTGCGAAATAGTCGCAGCGAGCCATCGTTTGGGTAGCATTCGTGGGGCGCATGCTTGCTCGGAACCCTGTGCAGCCCTGTACTTGGGGACACAGGCATGACAGAGCTCGTGAATACAGGCGCAGAGTAAGTGCGGTATTGAACAGTGAGAGGTAAGAAATACGAAGTTATATAGGCGTTGGAATAGTATCCTAGTATTTTTGGCCTCAAAGAACTTTGTTCTGAGTTTAAATATCCCCCGAAGATGTGGTCCACGTAGGATCAAGCAGTGAGGAGCTCTTGTGAGATTGGTGCTGAGGGGGTGCTTGTCTTGCATAACACGGAGAGCAGCAGACCAGCCGTGATACCACGTCTCACCGGATTGAAGGCGGCAATAGGATGTCCAAAACCGAATAGTGCACAGCATGTGAATCGACGAATGGTATGGTACAATTGGCAAGGCTGTGTGCAGGACTCACGAAACAGTTCCTCTTTGGGATTTCCTTATAGGATTCTACATATAAAAGAACTACGATGGGGTCTATGGGTACCCTAAACCCTATAAACCCTACACCCTAACCCCTAAACCCTAAACCATCCTAAACCCTAACCCCTAGACCCTAAACCCTTAAACCCTAAACCCTAACCCCTGAACCCCTTAAACCCTTAAACCCTAAACCCTAACCCCCCTATATCCTCAACAGTGCCGGTGACAAATCTCGGCCCCAGCTCAAAGCAGAGCAGTCGCAGCCTCGGTGTCTCCAACTGTACCCATGCACTCGCACCGCCGATGTAAGAGTATAGTACCCTTATAGAACCCCTATAGAAGCCCATATAAGAGTATAGTACCCATATAGATCCCTTATAGACAGCAGAAATGGGGATGGGCAAACACCTGCTCGTAGAAGCAATATGCACAAATGAGTGCGCTGACTGCCAGACGCCTCTACGCGCTTGGCAGCAAGTATTGGTAGCCACGTTGCAGGCACAGGGCTGCTGTTAGGGGCATGTGCTCCTGCATCGGTGTCGTCGCCATGACGGAGCCAGCGGCCAACGATGCGTACAGCCGCATGCTGCACGAGGCCCTGCTTCATCTGGCAGAAAGGCCCGGAATGCTGACGAAAGGGGCAGTGTGAGTTCCGCTTGCGCCACCGGCTTGGAGACTTTCACCTCGCTTGGTATAGTTTAGACATGTTCAGAAAACATGGTTTGTACTGAGAACTGTGTCAACCAGTCAGGTCCATGTGTACGGTCATGGGTGCACATGCGCGCACACTCGGGCAACATCTTGGATGAGCCTGTTTTGAACCTGCGCCATTGATGGGAGGCTCGATCAAGTTTGCAGCGACGTACAGCGCATCGTCCCTTGGCGTGCCATCCAACGACTGAAGTCATTCCTTATGTCTCTCGATCAGAGCATGAATCCATGGGCGAAGACTCCCCCCCGGCCTCAAGCGTTTACCACAATTTCTGCTGCACGGCAGCTTGATTCGGGTGTTAAAGACATGTCCGAGGACTCCAGCGTCACCGCGCTTGCCGAACGCGTTGCGCAGCTGCCAAAGCCACCGCCGCTGCCAAAGCGGCCGTGCTTAGACACAACAGGAGATGATCGGCCAGGTTGCGCTTAAGGTTTAGCATGTGAAGTAGACATGCACTGGGACGTGAACAGCAAGCAAGCAATTTGGTCCTTGAGTCCCATGGCGAAGCCCTATAAACCCTAAACCCCTAAACCCCTCAAGCAGGAGGGACGGCAGGCCTCACCAAGCGTGTGCTGGCATTGGAACACGGCCAGCGAGCCTCGGCTGTTGAAGAAACCTCCCGGTAAAGGCCTACATAGTTACCAATACTATTCCTTGTTGCGGCACTGAAGTCCACCGAAGAAGAAGAATACTATTCCTTAGCGTTCCTTATTGTACTTGTAGTATAATGGGCCCCAAAACCCTATTCTAAATATTAAGGCACCTATATTAATGCCCCGGAATCGGGAATCTCGAAGTCTGGGATACCGGGTCCCACGAAGACGCGAGATGGCCCTCATGGTAGTCTGCTACGTGCCAAACTTGTGGTTGCACAGTTACATTGCATTGAGTTGAATCACGAAACCATTTCGGCCGACTTCCACGAACGCTACAGGCTGCATCTGAAACGCTGCACCGTGAATGCTGCAAAGCCAAGGAGCAGTCGCAGCTGGTGCGCGAAGAGCCTTGCGAAAGGCCGAGCTGTGCATTCGCGAATGTCATGTCATAGTGAGAGGCTTCATAGTCGCTCTTAGGGTGAAGGCTTGATCAGTTCTGCGTAAATATTGTCTGGGGGACAGTGTGTTAAGCAGTTCATGTGAGTTTACTCACCCGCCGACATTAATTTCCATATTTGTATAATATGGAGCTGCTCAACTCTTACAACGAGCAGGCCGTGACGGCACACCGGGCCGTGCAGGACATGTGGACCTGGCATTCCGAGTAGAGGGGGAGTTACGGTCAGCGTTTCGAATTTAAATACTATTTTCCGAATACGTAACCACTTAGTCTAAAGCTGCTGTACCTTGGACCTCAAGCCCCAAGCTCTCAACGTTAGCCAAGAGTTTGAAAAAGGGGCCGGAATAATTCACAGCAGTATCCCTTTATAACGCCAATACGACTATAGTATAATGTATCTCCAAAACCTTGTTCTATATCATAGATCCCTCAAAAGGAACATTTAAAGTATCCTGAAGGACAGCAAACTTCTATTCATTTGTTAAGGCCGCTACGAACCTCTTGAAAGCACCAAAAACCATTAAAAACTCTAAACCGGCAGGACCGGAGCCTTGGGAAACCTGCTGCAGCCGAGCCTTGCACTTGGGCAAGGCCCTCAGGAACCCTTAGACGGGGTTTCAGGGTTTAGGGCTTTAGGGAGGGTGTATGGGGCTTTAGGGGTGTCGGGGTTGCAAAATTGAGCGTGTCGGGGTGTAGAGCACAGGGTTTCAGGGTTGAGGGTCTACGGCTTTAGGGTTTCAGGGTTCAGGGTGTAGGGTTTCAGGGCTTAGGGGTTTGAGGGTTTGGGGTGTAGGGAACCCTGGCTTCCAGGGTTTAGGGATGTAGAGTTGAGGGTGTAATATAGGGGCCTAAACAATTACCAATACTATTTTGAGGGTTCCGTATCATAGTTATAGTTTAATGGGCCCCAAAACCCCATTCTAATTACAAGGCCCCTATATTAAACCCTTATAATAACCCTTATAGGAATCTTATAAACCCCTTGAGAAGGAATCCTTTAGATGGAACCCTGTTCTGATGATTAAGGCACCTATAGTAGGAAGCCCGGAAAGTTGCCCCAAGGTGGGTTTCTTTAGGCCTTCGACCAGATGCACAACAAGCAAGAGCATGTGCAGGTTCGTCCGTCGATATTACATGTATGTATACATATATATATATGCACAAGTGCAAATACGTACATATTTACATCTAGTTGTTTTATTCGTTTAGTTATGTTACATATAGCTAAATATGTATGAGTATTATATACATACACACATGTATATATGTATATGTATATACGCAAATTCAACACAAGTATATCTATCTATCTATCTATCTATCTATCTATCTATCTATAATATATATATATATATATATATATATATATATATACATATAGACATATGGTTATAGGTGTACATGTATATGTGTGTGTGAATGTATTTATTTGTTTGTGTACATATCATTCCTACCCTCTTCTAAGGCATGTTGTATTTGGATGCAAGGCCTGCGCGGTGGGAATCCTGACCCGTTCCATGGATCATGGTTTAAGGTTGGCGAGGGCCCACATATTGCGTGCCAAGGATCTACCCGGCTGGTTGGACGGCTTTCTCCAGCAGGACACGTCGAACCGAAGATAAGGCTTTCATACCCTTGGCCTTGTTTGGTTGTTGGCAGTCAGCAGGTCGTGAAATGGTTTCTTCTGATTAGACTGTGGGGGTGTGTTTTGGGGATGCCTTTGCCACGAGCCTCCGGTGAATGTGGGTCCTAGCAGAACCGCGCGCTGTTCCGACCGGCTCCTGGTAGACGGCCGACCTTTTCTTCTAGTGGTGAGGGGCCACACGTGGTGCCTGCGGTTGCGACCCCTGGCCGTGCTAACAGAAACCATAGCCGAGGACATCAACCTGAGCAGAATGCTAGAAGTAGAGCTCCCCTGATCTTGAAGCCTCGATCAGCACCTGCCCCAGTACCTTGATGCCTGATAGGCCAGCTGTTTCGCTGAAAAACTCTAACATCGCCAAACCAAATGCGCAGTCGTTGACGAGTGGCACATTTCCGGGGCACGTCCGCGGCAAAGGGGCCTCTGTATACTCTCGTTGACATGAGTTAGGTAGCTCATCCCAACTTAAGCAATACCTGAAACTGCCTCAAACCGTCTGCGCATGACGTGAACAGGACGGCATTTTGCCGTGCTTGCCATCTTATCAGTGTCTTACCTTATACATATATATATATAGAATGGTTACACACATATATATATATGTATATATATATATACAATTGCACATACTCATAATGTAATATACATACCCGCAACGAACTTTGGGCTGGTGGAGTTTCCTGCCCGAGCGCATAATACCGCTTTTCTCGTCGCCAGTCACCCGGGATCCCCCCCTCTCGCTCACATTTGTAGTATAAGGGGCCCCAAAACCCTATTCTAATTGTTAAGGCCCTATTCCAGACCCCTATAGTAACCCTTATAGTATGCCTTATAGACCCCGTTAAACAGGATCTCTTTAAGGGGAACCCTATTCTAAATAATAAGGCTCCTATATTGTTGTTGTTGTGAGTACTCTGCAGCAAACGAAAGCCAGAGGAGCGCGCCATGAGCCACCTTGATGGGCAGGCTCCACACTGCCCACAAGGGAGTTTCCGAAAATGAGGGATACTACATTTTGGGGTCCTTATAATAAGGATCTTACTATTTAGGATACTATGTTAGGGTCCCCTATTTTCGGAAATCCCCGACAAGGGCCTTAAGACCTAGAGCTTCATGGTGTATACATGGGAGTTCCTGAAAATAGAGGACCCTAATGTAGTACCCTAAACAATAGGATCCTCATTATAAGGACCCCATAATAAGGTACCCCTAATTTGCGGAAACTCTAAACCCTAAACCCTCTATAGAACCCTTATAGATCCCTTAAAGGAGCCCTTATAGATCCCTTTAAAGGTACCCCCCTAATTTGCGGAAACCCCCGTATCATACGCTTCCAAAACGAACTCATAGGAGCTCCATCGAGCTCCCAATCCTGCACTACTGTTGATGATTGAAATCCTGCATTACCTTAAGGACCCTAAACTATGGGAATTGTGGTATATTCCTTTTTATGGGTAATGCAGGAGTTATATCATCAACCGTAGTTTTTGCAAGCCGTTTAGACAGTGGCCGATATGATTGTTGATATTGTACTGTATTGTTAGTATTACTGCTACGACAAGTATGATTGTATCTTTTCAACAATAGTTCTAAAAGTATATGACTATTAAACTTATTATTCTTCTTCTTAAAATTAGTCGTACCAGTGTTATTGTTAAAGCCGTTATCTGCTCCGAAGGTGACGATGCTGGCCTCGAGCCTCCGCATGCACACCGCCCTTGCCTCGCTCTTATTACAGGGCTCGGAATACGGCGTTTAGGGTTAGGGTTGGGGCGCTAGTGGTTTGGTGTTAAGGGCGTAGCCTGATTGCTACAATGTTACAAGGATTAATAGGATCACGTCGTGGCGTTAGTATGTCTGAGATTCCGAAAGCATTGAAAGCCCGTGCCATTATCATGACTGTTACTACTATTGGGTATACATTTGATTACTGTCACTAGTCTTGATTACGATGATCATTGCTGCTGTTTGTGGCTGCCTTGCCACTGGAATGTTCTATGAGGTTCATCATGTGCCGTGCTCAAATGGGAGTTTCCGAAAATAGGGGACCCAAGTATAGTACCCTAAATAGTAGGATCCTTATTTTCAGGACCCCAAAATAAGGTACCCCTAATTTTCGGAAACTCCCAAATGTCAGATTTGCAACAGGAAGACTGCAGCGAATTGTTCAGAGGCAGGCTCTGCTATTCGAAGGATGAGGATCCGTTGCCTCGCCTATGCACGGCTACCGGCTGCGGGTTTAAAGGGTTTTTGCCTAAAGGGTTTAGGGTTTGGGGTGGAGTCAGAAATATCCCCTCCATAGGTAGTCCCTATATCATAGCCTTGTATAGTATGCACCGAAGCCCTGTTTAAAGGATAAAGGCCCCGTACATTACGTTTCTTTTCAGTGTGAGGAGGAGGGAACAGAAGTCACACAGCGCTTCTTCGCATGTTGGGAGGAATCGAACAAGGTTTTGGAAATGTTTGCCATGGGTATTGAAAGGCAAAGGGGAGCTCCGGGACCGCATCATATGGGTGATGAGACGGTCTGTTTTGATTCTGAGCGGATTTGTTCCTTGATGCCTAACTTCATTCTTCGATCTTTGCCGCCTAGATTAGATGTAATTGAACTCCCCTTTGAAGCTGAGGCCCAACGCTCTGTCGAAGGGCAGCGGCCAGGCCGTGCGTGTGTGGGCCCTCCAACGACTTCTGATGCTCCCTTGGGGGTCGTGTGCGTCTGCGCGCGCGAGGGCGAGGGTGTGTGCTTGTCTAATTAGTCTAATTATTCTGCATCTTACATAACAACATTATATGGATAATTATTGATAGATACATGTTGGGTTTGTGGTTTTGTGTGACTGTGCTGCTCGTTGATTTCATGTCCAAGGCTGCGGTGCTGGCAGCTTTAGTCATTGGACAGGACAAGTTTTGGCTTATACCAGTAGATAAAAAAGAAACAATGTCCAGTGTCAGAACCCTTGCCTCTGTCTGTCTGTCTGTTGCAAATGGTTAACATCTTTCAATTCCTGCCCTTCGCGGAGATTCGTTTATGCATGCGCACGTGCGTGTGTGTTTTCTGTCCACACTTGCGTGGGTGCGCCTGTCTATCTGGAGTCAGCGGAGCTGTTAAGGCATCGTTTAGCTTCTGGCTGTGCTGGCTAAGTGTCGCCATGTGATGTTTCGAGAGTTGCGTGTGCAAACAGATCGTCGTGCCGTTTCTGCAAAAGCTTGTCTCGCCATCACCTGCAGAGACCACTGTCAATTTCCTCTTGCTCCTGATGTTCCATCTGCGTGTGCCTTGCTTGCAGGCGCAGCCATGGGGAAAAGTCTGCAGGAGCCCAGCGCAGCAACCATCAGGCAGACGCCACTTTGCAATGCATGGGTCTCGCTCCAAACGTGTTGAGTGGATACTTACTTTTCGGGTTACACGTGCCTGACCGCAATGCCTCCATCAACTTTCTGTCCGACAAGGCATCAGGATCGCGACGTACAAGAGCTGTCGCCTCACCGAGAATTGGCACTTCAGGACAGGTGCAGGGAACTTTACAAGCCTATGAAGCCAAGGAATCCTCAAGAACAGGATGTTTTGCTTCCTCATAGCTGAGATGAGCTGGCAAAAGCAAACCGGCATTCAGAGCTAGCTAAAAGTACTATTTTGCAGGGCCTTTATTGTCTAACCATTGATATTGGGGGAGCTAAGGAGCCAGGGATGATGATAATCCCTACTAGATAAGGAGCTAAAGAGCCAAGGGAACCCCCCAAATCACTTGTTAGTTGTAATTATAATATAGTACAATATACCCCCAAACCCTATTCTAAGTCAGCTCGAAGGAGGAGTGCTCGGGCCGATCCTGGCAACGACATGGCACGCATCGAGAACCGCCGACAGGCGCCGGGCAGCAGAGCAGAGCGCAGTGTGGCTTGCAGATCTTATAATGCAGGGGCCTTAATAATTACCGATATGATTTTGGGGGTTCTTTACTATAATTCTAGTATAATGGGCCCCAAAACCTTATTCTAACTATTAAGGCCACTGGTATGCTTTCGCCGTGTCCAAGTTGTCTCCTACACACCTGATCATCTGCTTGCTTCTGGGTCAGCTGCGCAGTAATCTTTGAGCTGGCTCCTATTGAAGCGAAGCCTGCCCACAACCAATCCAGAAAGGCCCCGACCCTGTCTAAATCCTCGATCCCTTATAGCACCCCAGATTGGAGTAACTCATCCTTGTGGAACCTTACAGTAGCCTTGATACTACCCCTAAAAGTACCCTAATAGTACCCCAAACCCCCAACTTTCTGCATGGTGCCCCCTATACTACCCCTTGTAGTACCCTTGTACTACCCCTTATCGTACCTCTCATACTACCCTTGTAGTACCCTTGTCTTCCGTGTGAAGCTGTGCCAGGTCGGCCTGAGAGCAAAGAACCCTCGCGGGATCCGACCTTGGCCGGGGCCAAAGCGCTCGAAAGTTGCTGAGATTCAGGAAATGGAGGGGTCGGGATACTTAGGAACAGGATCGCCGTATAAGTGGCTGCATACGTAGTCCTTGAGCTTTTTTGTGCAAGGTGCCCCACGACCCCACTCAAAATTGATTCAGGCCCCTATAGACTGTCGACCCCTACATGCATTAGCGGGACCCGAAATCTTTTGGCTTCAGCGACAGCTTGCATATGCCGCGCGCGAAACTCCCAGCAGGGTGTGCGTGAACACCGCCTCAGGCGAAGCTGAACAATGGAATCCTCAACACAGAGACTAGAAAATTATTGAAAGTCCCTACCTGAGTAGGGTGGAGTCTATTACCCAAGCTTTGGGTTTACAGCTTAGAGTTCACGATTTCGTATAACGAAAAGTAGAGTCTAGTAGAGTACTCTGTTCTTAAAGCCCCCACGTTGCTCCCGTCTTTGCTGCCCTACGTGCAAGCCGCGCTCAGATCGAGCTGATCGAGGAAGCTGTCGAGGAGGCATCATCAAAGAACCGCCCATCGAAAGCTCTTCACACTCGTAATATGTGTAATTAGGCATATATATATATAATGATCTATATATATATATATGTATGTGTATATATGTATAAATATGTGTGTATACTCATATGGAGATACATATGCTCGTACGGATCTTGCGTCTGTATGTGTATATACACATATATACATAGGTATGTGGGCGTACACTCTTCTTAGCTATTCACTTGCCATCTCTGTCTGAAGCTTCCTTGGCGTTAAAGACACAGTTTCCAAAGTTGGGACAGACACGTTTTTGATTTTGTTAGCTCCATATACCCCCGAAACCCTATTCTTATATCATCAAGTTCCTGATAGTAGTTGCCAACCACGAACATGATGCAGAGTGTGGGGTGTTCCAAGTTGCGCTTCATGTGACATGTGAAACTTCTTAGGTGGAGGATCAAAGAACCCTGATGTGCGAGTTCCAGAAATTTTTGAGACCCCATCATAGACCCAAAACCCTTATTCTAAGGACCTAAATACGGTTGATGATATAAATCCTGCATTACCGTAAGGACCCTAAACCACGGAATTATGGTATGTTCCTTATGATGTAATGGCAGGGTTTATATCATCAACCCTAGGACACCTTGTTGTTTTAGGAAAGTTACATACAGTAGAAGCCAGAAAGTTGGAACATCATTATCCTCATGCCCTTAATGTAAAGTATAAGGGATCCTAGCACTAATCCTCCTATATCCATGTTCCAACTTTCTGGCTTCTACTATAGGGCCTCAGGATTCCTGGGGCTTCAACGAGTTCAAACGAAGACCGCTCCGGGGGTTTTCGGAGGGATTTTGGATTTTGAATTGGGGGCTGTTCTAAATTAGGGTCCCTTTTTGGGTACCCTATATAATAAGGACTATACTACTATAGGGCCCAAAAAGGGACCATAATTTAGAACAACCCCCAATTGAAGGTTTAATGCTTCTGCAGAAAAGATGTGACATTGTCAAATGTCGTACTTCGAGAGGTTACACAGTTTTTGTCAGTTTCAAGGCGCTACTGCACCCATAAACCTCAAACCCTACTATATGGGCTTCAGTAATTACCGATGCTATTTTGGGGGCTCCTTCTACCCGAAACCTCTAACCCCTAACCCTAAACCCTTAACCCTTAAAAAACCCAAACCCTAAATCCTAAACCGTAAACCCCAAACCCTAGACCCCAAACCCTCGACTGTTCCGCAGTTCGAAAAGGGCCCCCCAAAAAAACCCTCGACCTCATCAGGCTGAGATGGAGCAGCTCCAGAAGGCCTTTCGCGGGAGCTGGGAGCAGAGTAGATTCCAGGGATGGGGCCTCCAAGCGACCGGGACAATACCGATAACCGAAATAAGAAAATAGTCAGTAATCATAATAGTAATATCAGCAAAAATAAGAATTATAATAATCCAAATACTAATATTCGTAATAACTTTAGCATCATTGTTAATGGCAGAAACACTAACAATGGTGATCATTATTAGAGTTATGATGTTATCGTTATTAGCAACCGTTATTCTTATCGTTGGCATCATTTTGTTCTTCATCGTTATGACTGATGCAGGCATTCTAATTGGGGATGTCTGGGGTGTGTCAACGTCACTCGAGATCGCCAGGCAGCGCATGACGAAGCATCTAAGCTGCGAAAGGATTTGATGCGAGTGGGCACCTTGGAGCGTGTGCCCAGGGTTTGGGGTTTATTGTGTGGGTGGAGGGTGCAAGATGTACGGTTTGGGTTTGGATGGGACTCATCGTTTTAAACTTAGCCTCAACTGCGGCTTGATTCGAATCGCAGCATCTGCACGCATTTCAATCGCAGTGGTTACCATTAGTTACTCTGTCACTGATGATGCAACCTAACGGTATTTCTGAGTTTCTACGAGTCTGCAGAGAGAGCTGAGCACACGTTCCGAAGATGCCATGGCAGATCTGCAGAGGCAACGTCCCTAAACCCTAAGTCCACGATGATGTTAACTCCTACGAGATGTTCTCTTCCGTCCCTGTCCGTGAGAGGAATTTGTTATGGTCATAAGGTCCCGCAGAAGAGATGCCACTTGTAGTAGGCATGCAAACTTGTGGCCAAGGTTGGGGTAACGGGTCACGGTATTTGTGTGTAAATCTCACCCTCTGCATATCTTGTCGGAGCTGTGCTGACTTGGTGCGAGGAATGCACAGGCTTGCACAGCTGCAGAACTGAACACAGCTGATCACAGCTGCAAGTGATCTGAATCCTCAGCAGGTTATATCGGCTTTGAGGTAGGCGCCCGAAGCACTAAGAGTCCTGAGGCGCCACAAAACAGGCTCCACCCTTGACGCAGGAAAAGGGACCCTAAACCCCTAAACCCTTAAACCCTAAACCCCAAACCCTAAACCCCTAAACCCCAAAGTAGCCATACAATAATTCACCCAATGCCCATCACCTTGAGCCCCCACGCTCCGAGCTTCGCTCCCATGATGTTGGGGGAAAGCATCCCTATGGTAGTCCCTATATGGGAGTTTCCGAAAATAGGGGACACTAATATAGTACCCTAAATAGTAGGATCCTTATTACAAGGACCCCAAAATAAGGTACCCCTAATTTTGGGAGACTCCCATATAATCCCCAATAATAGCCTCTATAGTCCATTCCCCCATTCCCTTATTACTAAGAACCAGACGGTACTGGGTCGACAAACCTCGGTTGGGCTAAACCGAAGACACGGCTTTGAACTCCAGATATCTTAGCTTTGCCACTAACACAGTATATCATATAGTGTATTTTCGTATGCTGTATTACTATATTTCATTTTTAGTGCATGATATCAACGAGCCGGATTCTCATAGTTTGGGCAGGTGGGGTCGGGAAAAACGCCAAAAGTGCGGATTCTGAGCTTAACATAAATCTGTTGACGAGGTGCAGAAGCTTTCAGGGCAAACATTTACGAAGACCCGAAAGTGAAGGCTTTCTTGGCCGGGCCCTCAATTTGGGGTTTGGGGGTTTAGGGTTTAGGGTTCCTCCATTTGGGGTTTAGCCTCGCGGCTCAGAGTAGGAGTAGGCATGCCGGAATCAGCTCCTTCCCCCTCCCCGTGCTGAAATTACGCCATCAACTCTCTCCCCTCCACGACAAAGCCTGAATCAGCGGCCCCAATCACCACGACGACCACCAACAATAACATCAACACCAACACAAGCACCAACAACACTCACAACTCCAACAACTCCAACCACACCAACAACACCAACATCAACAATATCAACAACAATACCAGCGACACCAGCGACACCAACGTCACCCACGACACCGACGACAACAACGACACCAGCAGATCAACCACTGCTCTCCAGTTTAAACTCGCAGAGATTTGGTCCCTGTGATCCGTGCTGTTGGCGTCTCTTCGGTAGTTCCAGGACCTGCATGTCCAAGCGCTCCAACTCGTGAACCTGACCAGCACAATTGTCCATGAGTCGATGTGAGGAGAGACTCCACGTAACGGCGACAAGGGAGGCAATAGAATTGAGTTGTGTGGTCCGATAAAATGCTGTCACATGCCTGTCTCAGCTGCTGAATGAAGGCACCCCAATGTCTGCCCGACCCCTTCCCGGCTTAAATTTTAGGGGATTTGGCTGAAGTCTCGTTCGAAATTCCACAAGGCCGGAACAGGGCTTTCTCTCTTGAAGAATCTAAGTAGGTGCCTCCCGCTAGGTTGCCGGGTTTAGCAGTAGTAGTAGTAGTAGTAGTAGTAGCAGCAGTAGTAGTAGCAGGAGTAGTAGTAGTAGTAGTAGTAGTAGTAGTAGTAGTAGTAGTAGCAGTAGTAACTTAGCAGCAGGAGGAGGAGGAGGTGGAGTACGAGGAGGGGCACTGCCGGTCATGGCTGCTGTCACCTTAAACTACGGTCACCGACACCTGCTTCGCCTTACACCTAGGACGACATGTTAATGGCTGCTCGTTTCAGCCGACTGTCTTATCCTTTCTATCTTTGCACCCGTCACCCGAGGAGCCGGGTCGCTGAGCGCAGGAAGGCTGTACATAGGTCCCAGCAGCATTTAGGACTTGGGTTTCGGGTCGTATCCATGCTATGCAGAAACGATGAGCAGCTCGTACACGGGCTTCAAGCGAATTTATGTAATAATTACATACCATTACGAGCTTGGTCAAACATGTTCCCATCTCATCAGCCGTCATCTCGAGTATGGCTAGGGCGATATTGATACGGAACACAAAAAACATGTTCTGGCTCTTCATGCAAAGATATCTTGGATTGTTTGCCAGCCGCTCTGCACCCAGAGGCAGAGACTTCAAAAGCACAGTTTGTCGAAGCCGAGCTCTCTAATGCAAGCCTATTCTGATAAGTATGGCTGTGTGGGCGAGCTTTTGGAAGACTCATTTCCGACTATTCGCTAGTCCGTGCTACGAATATTCGTATTGCTGTCCCTGCATGAGGCAGCCTTAGACAAAGGTCAGGTTTAGCTTTGAGTTTATCGGGCATAAGTACCCTAAACCCGAAACCCTAAACTCTAAACCCTACACCCTCTGTCATGCAGACTCAAAAAGGCCCTCAAACAAAAAAACTACTAAACCCTAAACCCTAAACCCTCATGACCTGCTTGGCCCAGTGTGCATCCAGGATGCAGGCGGTTCTGAAGTTCTGCACACGGGTTGGTACTAGTTTGGGGGGGGGGTTCCTTATTATAGAACTATACAGAATTATTTATCCCAAAATTAAATGAAGGTGGCTTAATAGTTGGAATAGGATTTTAGGAATATGATTACTAAGGCTACTATATTGGATGAAGGGGTTGATGGAGGTAGTAATCATGACCCAGAAACCCAGAAACCACTTAAACTGGATCACAAGGAATTCAGCCAACGACTACTTCCTGTGCGAACGGTGCGGCAAAAAGTCAGATGATACTCCCGCCATGACAGCGAAGCCGGCTTGCGGAACGGGCTGACGGGAAAGGCCAGATATCCCAACCTAATTCGCATCCTCACCTCGTCTGCGCACGTCAGACTCAAGCGCATCAAGCGCGACTCTGCCTCGTCTGCCGAACCTCTCAATTGTCAATATTGGTGCCGGTGCATGTACTATTGTCAACTCGGCCTCCGGCGCGGACGACTAAGGTTGTGCTTCGCGATTTCGGCTTCTCGGAAACCCTTGAAATAAGTGATTGATGCATTTCATTAGTCAGACTTGATGGTACGTGAAAAGCTCCTTGTGTTAGGAGTTGCTGACGGCAGTGAACATGCTGTCTGCATGCCGCTGTCATTCAACATTATTCAACCATCGTGACTGAGACTATGGTCATGCTGTGGCCTCCAGTTCCTGGAAATGCTGCAGGGGCACAGGGAAAGACTTGCCGGCCCACTCTCCGCAGGCATTTCGAGAGGGCAAAGGTCACATTTGTAGAGCTCGCCCGGCGGCCTGTTCCCACGATGCTCCGTCGTGCTGCGCAGGCCGCGATTTGGGTGACGGGCCAGTCGTCATGAGAAGGTGCTGGTAAGGTATCTTTCTTAGACTAGGTTTGTCTGAGTGGCAACCACGAAGCCCATCCCGTCTATAACGACAGTAATGTTGCCCGACATGCTCAGGTTGGGTTACAGATCCATCCTTGCCTCTCCTTGCAAAGGTTGGGGCTCGCGCCTTCACCCGCGCCTCCTCCACGGCCGTGGTCTCCTCAAACCAGGAGTCGTCCGGGTCTCGGAAGTCCGGAATGCGCCCAGTTACTTCTTTGAGCACCGTGTTTTGAGATGATAGAAATCAATCAGTGAACGACTTGGGGCTTCGGGTTCGAGGAGTCAGTCAGGCAAAGAATGCCAGCTTTCCTGCAGACACCGTGTTCCGGCAATTTCCTGCGCATAAGTTCTGCCGGCTAATCTAGGGCCCGTATTCATTGGAGTAGGCTTTCGTGGTGTACACTGTACATCAATAATACGGGGAATGTCAGGGCAAAATCGTGGCAACTTCTCATCAGGACCCGAAAAGAGGCACCTAAAATCAGAACTTGTTGGGTGAGGTAGCCTTCCTTTTGGGCTTACATCAAGAGGAGTTTATGGGATATACCGACCATAGGGTTTTTGTTTAGGTTTCTTTTTGCGGATCGCTTACGCAGACCTCCATAATCGGAACTCACCCCATGCCTCATGTGTCAAGCCCGCTCTGGGAGGGCTGAGATAAGGGCCTTCACAATTGAACAAGATTTGGGGAGTTGTTTAAACCATATATCGGACAAGTAGGGAACAATCGCCGATTGCCAATCGGAGGTTTGCGCAAAAGGCCTGGCGTTGGGTGGACGTCACAGGCAGGCGCTGCCTGCGACGGTTGACTGCGGAATAGCTTGGTCGTGAATCGGTGATGTCTACATAAGTCTACCGGAATAATCATCAGGAACATGGCTGCAGGGTGTTCAGAGCCTCTTTTCCTCATTCTTGTGCCGGGCGGCGACATGCGTGTGGAACGATGCTAAGAATTCCGAAGCGGGATAGACAGGTCCCAAGCCGCACTCAAGAGCCCATGCAAATAAGTGGCTGCAGGGTGCCTTTTTCCGTCGAGTGCCTTTGGATAGTGATCCCGTGTTACTGTACTGTACATTCGAGCTTTGCTCGTGGCGACAGGGTATATAATATATATATATATATATATATATATATATATTACATATAAAAATATGTACATATACATATGTGTATATATATATATATATATATATATATATATATACGTATACATATACATATGTGCATTTATATATATATATATATATCTATCCCTGCGGAGGTTTCTACACCAAGTGGCACTCTCGCCGCGCCTGGATCCTCGACCAGGAGCCCATCGCCCGCGCTTCATCGATCCTGGTCACCGAGTGCCCACCTTTGCGGCACCTCTTTGGAAAGTGAACGCAGCTGGCAAACAGGGGTTGAACTCGTGGCAGGGAAACAGAATGCGCTTTACATTGATGTATACAGACTCAAAGTCTGGACTGTACTTCTGCTCAACCTGCGACAAAGAGAGGTACGAGAGGAAGCTGCTGCTGTGGCTGACGTGGGTGAATTTCTTCTACATCCCGATCAGTCCGTGCCTTAAGTAAGTCAGATGCAAGACAAGCCCTTTTGACAAGGGTAGCCATGCGGGACCGGCCGAATCCAAGAGATACACCGCAGGGTTGCTTTGCCTGGATGCACGGCACAGCGCAAACTTGTGGAGTGCCAGACCGGGCCATGTTCTAATAGTTTCAGGCGCCCCCCCTTCCCTGCGCAGTCAACTCCTTCCCGACAGCATTAAAGCAAAGAAGCTATATGTTACTGTTGCAAGTGTCGCAAGCAACGACTGCGAGTCAAGAATCATGGGCGCAATCCTAGTTACAACTAGGCGCAAATTAGCTATCTAAACCAACGAAAGCCAATGAAGCCAGAAGGGCACATTGACATGAACTCATCCCCGAACTGTGCCATCGTGCCATATGCAGCGCAGCTTCATGCCAAAGTACCGCGAACATGCCCTGCACACCCCAGCAGTCTGTAGTGTATGATCGATGTTGAAAGACGCGAAAACAACAAGATCCTACAGTCATACTACCCTCCGATGCGCAGTACTGTGATGCATGCACTGTATGCTGTAAGCATGTACGCATAAAGGTATGGATGGACGGATGGATGGATGGATACCATTGCCATGACAGCTTATGAACTGGTACATACATGTTGCATGTCCATATTATTTGTAAACAAACACACACTTACCATATGCATGTAATTACAGCATCTAACAGTACGCTTAAAATCTTGCTCACTTAGAGTCCGGCATTGCTCATATCCTAAATCCGAAACCCCGAGGCGTGTGGTATTGGTACGGCCAGTTCACCCACCTGCTGCGGCCTGAGCTTCCGAGCTCTGGAACCTTCCTAATTGGAGCACACGAGGTCGAGGTAGTCTAACGTTGTTTTGGATAGGCTTTGTAAATGTCGTTCGGATCATTTTAAATTGTTTGTCGGATTATGTGCGCTGGTTCAGATGTTATGAGGCCCTTTCTGGCGCCTTAGGGGTTTAGGATTGGGTTTCGTGGGAGCTGCTCGAAGAGTCGCGGATCGCCAAGGTTTGGAAATCGTGTTCCTGTATCGCGCCCGAATAGTTTTCAATTATGCACCTCAAACCATCTTTGCGAACTATGCAGTCCCGTATGTCTACTGTTGCAGGCTCTACGGCTTACTACGGCTGTGAGAGCTTAGGGTTCTACAGGGCCTCTAGGCTCTACCCATAGGCCCCATCGTAGTAGTTCCACATGCAGAGACAGTTGCAATCGCATATATATATATATATACTCTATATATATATATATATGTATTATAATATATATATATATATATATATATATATATATATATATATATATATATTGTACTATGTTATATATTATATGCTTGAGACAGCACGGGTTTCCTTACTCAAGACGGTTTGCAAGCTCGAGGGCCGCGAAGCCACCGGTGCCCCTGATGCCGGAGTACCAGTATATGAACGGCCGCAAGCGACACTCGGATGCATCGAAGGAGGTTGAAGACATGATCGTTTCGTGGCCACTGTTACCGAAACCTATGTCCTTGGCCTTAGGCTTCTGCGACACCTAGATTCCGAGAGATTTGTTGGAGTTCCATCTCTTCGCTGAGTCCATCCAGGTCCCTGGCACTTTTGTAAACTATAGTAACTATAACAAGCTATAGTAAGCTAGAATAATGTATAATATGCTCTAATCGTGGTGATGGTGATCAGACATCAATTCGCTTATCCGAGGCGACTTCTCCCACGTGGGCGGCCGCTGGAACGACTGCAAGGTTCGCTGCGACCTTGAACAGTTTTTGAGTTCAAGCGTCGTGGAACTTTGTGCATGGCCTGGATGTAGACTCGTAGACGGCCGTGGCTCGTCGTGGTGGTGGTCAGCACGATGACTACTATTCGTACCGATGGGTAGTCTTTATCATTGTCATGTGTTTTTTTTTTCTGGTTCGTTCTTTCGAGTTCACCTGTCGTCCTCGTGCGGTTCGTACGAGTGCTGGTATTGTAGTGATTGGTGGGAGCAGAAGTAGGCACAGACTGTTATGGCCCTTCCCCCTACTAAATACGAACCGAGATCTAGCTATGTGGGCATGTTCGTGGAGGCCTGGGCTCAACTTTTGACTTTACTTGAGTTCTTCTGCAGAAGTTGGTCCACACAACAATGGAGCAACATGTAGTTAGCATTAGACCCTGACGCCTAAACCCTGCCCGTTGGCTCTGCCGTAATGGAATTCGCATTTCTGCAGGAGGGCCCTCAACAACGTAAATCCTTAAACCCTGAGCCCTGAACCCCTTAACCCTATGTAAACCCAACTAAATCGTAAGCCCGCGAGGAGTGCCGTTGGCTGGAGATGGAGTGCAAGAAGATGTGCTTCGATCGTCTCCGTGAGGAGGGCCGTGAGGCCCTGCTTGTTGAGTTAAGGTTTTTGAGTTTTGGATGTTGAGTTTAGGGTTTCGGGTTTTGGATTTTGAGTTTAGGCTCCTGAGTTTAGAGTTTAGGCTTCTGAGTTTGGGGTTTGGAGTTTAGGGTTTAGGGTTTTGATTTTAGGGTTTCGGGTTTCGTGTTTAGTTATTAATGAGGGTTTAGGGGTTTGAGTTTGCGGTTTGAGCGGTCTATCACGGCTTGGCCTTAGGCTGCAGAGTCAGTACTGTTCTTGCTATTTCGAGGTGAAGAGGCTGTCTGGCTTCGAAGTGCTGACAATGTAGGGCCCAAATAATAAGTAGAACCAATACTATTTTAGACCCCTTTAAGGATCCCTTTTAAGGAACCCTATTCTAATTATTCTGGCCCCTATGCTATTGGGTTTCCGTCTCGGCAAATTCCGGTAAGCCGCTGCTGGGTGATGCAACAAGGCTTCAGACCTTCAGTCCTGAAGTAGTTGAATATTCATACATCATGGTAAAGGCAATAATACAAGTCAATCATAGTAATACTAATACATGCTAAGAACAAGAATGCTGTTAGACCGTAATATAAGGTAATCTACTATACCGCATAGTTTGATATCCGTCCTGTCGCGCTGCTTCGCAGGTCTGGGGTCTGCGCCGCCCTCGTACCCAGACCATCGGATTCCACTGAGGGACGCTGGCCCTTTTGGCCTTCGGTGGTCTTGGGGTCAAAGTTCGGAGAGTTCTTCTACCGCCCCCTTTGTGCCTCAGACACTTTAGGTGTACAACTCAACGTCCGAAATGGGGGGCAGGATGTGGCCTTGGCATCTATGCACATTTCTTCGCTGCGTAGGATGCCAGTACCTATGCGCCTACGACATAGGGTTGCAGTCCTCTGTCCGTGTATGTTCGCGTGCTTCCTTGTTTCATTTATGGCCACACGACCTCAAGTCCCACTTGAGGGCCACGTCTTCCGCCTGTGGATTTGACAAGTGCTGCTATCCTGGACCGCTACGGAGAATCTTCGTAAAAAGATGCCGAGGCATAGGGCAAAACAGCATGTCATGCACAGCAGAAATCATTTCAAGTTTTGCAGTCGGCGGTCTTCTTTGCTTCCTACACTGGTCTCTCAGCTATGCCAGCCGGACCTGCGCGGAGACGACGGGAAAAATACCCTGAATGCGATCAGGGGCGCAAACGACCATGTCAGCATAAGGATCCTAAATTCCAGCATAAGGATCCTACATATGGGTCATAAGGTCCCGTGCACACTGGATTCACAAGCCCTTCACTGTGAGATTCTATTGTGTTTGTGGTCGTTTCGGCCGCGAGCACGGTCATATTCGGGCCATGCACTGCTTGTGCATCATCATGTCGTAGAGTCTCTTTAAACTCACGGGCATAGCGGGGTGAGCGGTGATCGTCGCTGCGCGCTTGGTAGATCAGCGTCCGCTTCGACGTCTGATCCAGTTGCAGCGTGCATGCCGCATGTCTTGTGAGCATCGCAGTAAACGCGCAACCTTGCAGCACATGGTCGAGGGAAGGGAGGGGACACGTCTTTGACTACGCTTGACTGCGGGTCGCAGCAACAACCGAACAGCAGTTCGAACAGCATTCAAACAAATTATCTCGCAACAACAGAGCACATCATGGCAATTACATCCACGTGACTACAACAACAAAGCAGCATAGCGGCAACGGCAACAGCAACATCGACAATTGCTGGAACACCACCACCGCCAGACACCACTGACAAGACCGCCACCACCACCAGCACCACCGCCACCGCCACCGCCACCGCCGCCGCCGCCACCACCACCACCACCAGCACCACCACCACCACCGCCACGACCGCTATGACCGGCACCAGCGCCAGCACCAGCACCAGCAACAGTAGCAGCATCGACAAGAAGCAGCAGGAGGAGGAGGAGGAGGAGGAGTAGTTGTTGCCGTTGCTGTTGCTGCTGCCGCTGCTGTTGTTGTTGTTGTTCTTGTATTAGTAGTAGGACTAGTGGCAGTAGAAGTAGAATTAGAAGCAGTAGTAGTAGCAGTAGTAGCAGTAGTAGTAGTAGTAGTTGTTGTTGTCGTAGTAGTAGCAGTAGTAGTTTATATTCAGTAGTAGTAGTAGTAGTAGTAGTAGTAGTAGTAGTAGTAGTAGTAGGAGTAGGAGTAGGAGTAGGAGTAGGAGTAGGAGTAGGAGTAGGAGTAGGAGTAGGAGTAGGAGTAGGAGTAGTAGTAGTCGGAGTAGGAGTAGTAGTAGTAGTAGTCGAAGCAGCAGTAGTAGTAGTAGTAGTAGGAGTAGTAGTAGCAGTAGCATAGTTGTTGTTGTAGTAGTCGTCGTAGTAGTAGTAGTAGTAGGAGTAGTAGGAGTAGCAGCAGCGAGTGTAGCTAACTACTACTATTACTACTAGTACTGCTAGTACTAGTACTAGTACTAGTACTGCTACTGCTACTGCTACCACTACTACTACTACTACTACTACTACTACAACTACTACTACTACTGCTACTACTTCTACCACAACAACAACTACTACTGCTACTACTACTACTACTATCACTACTACTGAACATAAACTACTACTGCTACTACTACGACAACAACAACAACAACTACTACTACTACTTCTACTTCTACTTATTCTACTTCTACTCCTACTTCTACTTATTCTACTTCTACTTCTACTTCTACTTATTCTACTACTACTACTACTACTACTACTACTACTACTACTACTACTACTACTACTACTACTACTGCTGGCGAAGTGTTAGTGCTTGTTCCAGTACTAGTACAGCAGGAGCTTGAGCAGGAGCAGGAGCAGCAGCAGCAGCAGGAGCAGTAGAAGTAGAAGCAGGAATAGGAGTAGCAGTCGCAGTAGCAGTAGCAGTAGCAGTGTTGGTAATAGAGCAGACTGGTGACTATGTTCGTTCTGGCTGCTAGCAGCTAGCACCAACGCCTTCAACGGAGGAGAGCACAGTCAGTTCTTTGAGCTTGATGACAAGACTTCGCTGCACTTTTTCAGGCTCAGTCTTTGCCGTTCTGTTGTCCGCAGCGCTCATCATTTGGCGCCATGGAGGTTCGACGATTGGCCTCCTCTTCCAGCCACTCTTCTGGTTTGATTTGTGCGTGAGAGCTCTCCAACTTGCAAAGTAGTCAGACGGGCTATTCTGCAGGAAAGCATTGATAGCTGCTTAGAGAGTCACGAACATTGTCCCTCACAGTGCCCCAGGGCCCCATCAGACCGTTTTTGTCCCGACTGGGGCCGGTCCAAGATGAAGTTTGTGGCGAATGTGCTTGGCCTGACTTTCAATGCAAGAGCTGTTCAACTGCCAAACCCGTCCTGACTCACCGCGACGAAAATTAAGACGTAGATTGCAAAGGGGCGTAGATGAGCCCTTGTACGGAATGCGTTGCTTGAAAGAGCTAGGTTGGAGCTCCAGGAAATGAGGACATCACTTTAAGGACCTTGACCTCGGGTGCGAGTGGTATTGCGGAAGTCTCAAGTGAACGTCGAGCACCCAGGCGACCCTGGCCGAAAGCATCCCAATCTCTCCGACGAGGAGCACCGCACGTAATACATGGGCCTCAATAATCACCAATACTATTTTGGGAGCATTTTTATTAGTATGCCCCAATACCAATACCCTGTTCTAAGTATTAGGGCCACTATGATGAGCCAGTCTCTACTGGAAGTGGACGTCTTTAACATTTTTCAGGTTGTTAGACTGTTACTAGTAGAAATGGTATGAACTTTATGTCCCACTCATATTCGGAGTACTGCGTACTGCTGCTACTGCAGTCCTGCTGTATACTATGGGCTAGTCTTGGTCCAACCGTTTGGTAGCTTAAGAGCTTCCCTGAACCCCAAAATATAGGGGCTTCAATAATTACCAATACTATTTTGGGGGTTCCTTATCATAAGCATATTGGGCCCCAAAACCCTACTATTCCAATCTTTAAGGCCCCTCTACTAAACCCCTGTAGTAACCCTTATAGTCTTTCCTTATAGACCCTTTAAAAGGATCCCTTTTCAAGGGAACCCTATTCAGCAGATGGTCTGCTCTCTCGAGGATCTCCAGGAGTTTCAGGAGATCTTTAACTTAGTCGACACGGACCGGGGCGGCTCCATCGGGACAGAGGAGCTGGCAAGGCCTCGCACTGCTTCGCTGCGGCGTGGCCTGGCATTGTAGCTGAGACCCATGGACCCCACATGATGCAGAAACGAAGCGAGTTGCAATCCCAAGTGGGCCCTTTGAATCTCGAGCCTGGCAGGCTGATGGATACTCTGGGAATCAGTGACGGCCTCGGGCAGCAGAAGAGCCCTGTGTGGAGAGAGGAGTCTGAAGCCCCTGTCTACCCATAGGCCCCATAGTAGTCCCCTTTTGGGATTACTTTAATGATTCTACATATGAACCCAAAAAAGGAACTACTATGGGGCCTATGGGTAGACGTAGCTTCAGTCTTCAAGGAGTCCAAAAAACAAGCTTGTAGGTTCCGTCTGGGGCTTGAGGTTGATAAGCCCAGATTTTAGATCTGCTGTAGGGTTTTCGCAGCTCTGGAGTTTCTAAGATAGCACCAGTCTAGCTTGATCCGTCCATCGGAGCCGCGCCGCTTCCTTGGCCGCCCGCGAGGGACCAGCCCGGAGGAATTGAAGCTCATGGTCTCAGAGATCGATGAGAGCTTCGGCCTGCAAACAGTGGTTTTAGGGTTTTTTGGTTTTAGGGTTTCGTGTTTTAGGGTTTTGGGGTTTCAGGGTTTTAGGGTTTTGGGTATACAGTGTTATTATGAAGAGTTCTCAGGAGGGTTGCTGTAGAGAGTCATTATAAGGGTTTTCACAATGATGTCTTACAGACAGGGGCTGTTTTATGTCAGCATGCAAGGAGGATGCGTCGGCGGAAGGTCTTGAGAATGATGCAACTATGTTTCCTGAAACAATTAGGTCTAGAGAAATACATGCGAATTGTGTGAAAGTTAGTTTGTGACTACACATCTACAGCGAATTCATCGAACGACATGTCTAAGTACCGGACCCGCTGACTGATCTTGTGGCATAGTCCACATGCACCTTCCTTTTGCGCAACGTGAAGTACCTAAATCGTGCAGCATTCCTGGGCTGATCCCAAAGACTGAGCCCCAGACCTTAACAACACAGGGGCCTCTATAATTACTAACAGTTACTATTTTGGGGGTTCCTTATTATACTTATCATGTACTGGCCCAAAAATTATTCAGGCTCCTATTCTTAACCCTTATAGTAATCCTTGTAGACCCCTTTACTTTGAATGACCCCTATAGCATCATTGATGTTGAGGCCCCTATATTAAGCACAGTTAGGTGGAAGCATCCATCCGAGGAATGGGAACGGCGAGATCGACTTTGAGGAGCCGTGGCAGAGTGGGAGCCGAACCGTTGTTTTGGTGTTTGACGGACTTTCCCCGGGTTTAGGTGTTTGAGGGTTTAGGGTTTAAGGGTTTAGGGTTCAAGGGTTTAGGGTTTAAGGTTTAAGGGTTCATTTAGAGTTTATAAGGGTTTAGGCCTTAAGGACTGAACGATCAGTAGCAAGACTGGATAATATGTCCTGTGACTGGCGAGTTGAGGATTAGCAGGTCTGTCAACCCTCTGAGTAGAGCCCTTGATGTGCCCAATAGGATTGACTCGGCTCCCCTCGACGCCACTGCTGCGTCGCATGCAAGGAGTTCGTGCAGGTGATGTGCAGAAAGGCGCGGGCCTCGGCTCGAGTCACAAGACTCCCGGAATCCTCGCCTTTTTTTGCAAGCGGCAATATGTTCCCGCAAAAACAAAGTTCAATTTCAACGAACAGTCTGGGTTCACCGGAGTAGCTCTGGGCAAGATGCATCTGCAGATGCCCAGAGTCACCACAGTGACGGTCCGTGGTAGCCCGAAGCAGAAACGGCGCAGACAAATTTGAATTACAGTTACTATAGATACTGTTTTGGGAGCTCCTTATTACAACTATAGCATAATATGCCCCAAAACCGCCCCTAGATCTAAGATCTCTGTGCTGCGACTCACGGAAGAGCTTTCGGAATCGCCAGGTCAACACTGACTACACGGCGGATGAGGTCCGGAAGGCCTTCAAAGCCCCTTGGCTGAAAAGTGTCTCTGCCCATATGTGTGTATGTGTATATGTACGTAATGTATGTATGTATGTATGTATGTATCTATATATGTATAGTTCAATATATATATATATACACACACACATAATATGACCTATACATACCGAGGTGTTTGCTGGAAGTGCCCCGGACGGCTGCATCCGTGTCAAAGACCTGGAGCACGCCCTGCAGGCCCCGACGAATCGCGAGCTTCGAGGGGCTTTCGGCAGTTTCCTAGGTCGTAGCGTAAGTTTAAGACAAGACCTACGGTTTTAAGGGTTAGGGTCTAGGGTTTAGGGTTAAGAGGGGCATCCATGTGTACCCGGCGAGAGATATCATATCCGTCAAAGGTGTTAGATGAGTTCGATGGCAGGGCCCTTGATGTCCCTGGGACGAATCCTTCCTTCATTCTACCTTAAGATGCTGTTGTGGTACTATAGGGGCCGAGAGAATTACCAATACTGTTTTCCGTGGTTCCTTATTATGACTATAAGATAATGGACCCCGAAACCCTATTCTAATCAGTAAGGCCCCTACATTACATAGCTTGGGCTCCAGACTCTTCGCATGTTGCGTTTCTTCCACCATCACCATGATCATCATCTTATTCATCATCATGGTCCTGATCGTCGCCATCGTGTGAGTGCGGAGTACTGCACCCAGATCTCGCTGTGAGCGTCAAAGACGGCAGGCAAATGCCGTAGACTTTCAAGCCTGAGAAGATATTTCTTTGTCGCTCTCGCTCACTCTGCCTCTCCTGTCCACTGTGCTACATCTGAGCCCTCAACCCAAGATGCCCTAAAAACGGCCTCAAGCTTTGCCCTGCAAACTAAACCAGAAACCCGGAATCCTAAATCCTGAAAAGAAACCAAATCCTAATCTGTAAGCTTCGCCGCAGGTATTCCCACTGTAGCCGGGAGGAAAGGGGCCCTCAAAACTAAACCCTAAACCCTAAACCCCTAAACCCTAAACGATAAAAACCCTAAACCCTAAACGCCTCAGGTCTACGGGCGGGAGAAGCTGACGGCGGAGGAGGCCAAGAACCTCGTGGCGCAGATCGCGGCCCGGCGGATGTTCCAAAGCTCTTGGAAAGCTCCGGCTAAGTATTTTATCACATACAATATTTACGCATACAGTTATGTATATATATATATATATAGATGTATATATAGATGTATATATAGATGTATATATATGTATATATATATATATATGTATGTGTGTATATATATATGTATATTATACATAGCTGAAGAATACATGCACATTAGCATCATTGTTGTTATCTTTCTTACCTTGTATCATTATTCTTAGTTTTGTTATTAATAATACTACTGGTGTCATCATTACTATTATTGTTATGCTACCATTCTCACATCCTCTCACTCCTCCTCGCCTGCTTGCAGCTTTTCTCACTCAGGAGTGCGTCGATGGCTTCTTCAGGTACGATGAATATGCTGGGGCTCAGATTGCGATGCAATGTCTCGCGAACCGAATAAGTGTACCGACTGTGTGATTTGGAAGTAAGGTCACGATGATGATGTCGGAACACTGAGGTGTGGCGGGGATTCAGAAGCTGGAGCAGACAAGCTTCCCTGTTTGTTCCAGCACAAGAGAGCACATGAAGTAGCGTGCCACCTGCCCGAACATCAGCTGAGAGTGTTTCTGAAGGACCGACTCCCAGCTCACTTGGTGACCCTGCTGAAGCAAATCGTCGGCAGTGGGCGTCGGCGTCATCAAGTCTCACACAGCTCGCACAACCGGTGCAGGTTGAAGGTTTCACCGAAGCAGCGAGTCGCCCCGTCCGGTGGTTAGAGTGTGTTGAGTCCCGTCAAGTTGCGTTCAGTAGCTGCAGTGGTTGGAAGCGATCGTCAAAGCATTTGCACATTATGAGAAGTCGTTTCTGTAAACAGGCTTCCATGGCCAGTTTACTTCTACTTGCCGCACGCTCACCGGTGTCGCAGTGTGCTCTCAGCTGGAGTGACGGCGTCCGTACGTATTTCCAAGTCTGACCCCCAAGACATCAAGCATTCGATATGGGAAGCTTCTGGCATTGAAGCTGCTGCTCATCTGCGTGGCTTGAGCTTGCTTGTGTCTTCACATCTAACTCCCTTTCGCGGCTTGATCTTGCATATTTCGTACTGAATCTTATCAGCACCAGTACCAGTGCCACGACCAGCACCAGCAACGGCAACAGCAACTAGCACCACCACCACCACCACCACCACCGCCGCCGCCACCGCCACCGCCACCGCCACCGCCACCGCCACCACCACCACCACCACCACCTCCCCGAAGACACTGGCAACGAGGAACACAACAACCCCACAATCGAAGCAGCATCTACCACAGTGTCAGCAACGAGTGCGATGACAACCACGATGACGGCGACCACGGCCGCAACGACCGCAACGACAATGCATGGATGACATGTATCGGCGATAAAGTGGAAAACAACCACTTCGACAACAGCAATTGGAACTCCAACAACCAAGACTAATTACCAGTCAAGCAATAGGCAAGCATATATGTATGTATATATGTGTAGATATATACATATATATATATATATGTAGATATACATATACATATATATATATATATATATACATATACATATCATATACCTATTCAGACGACCGTGAAGACAAAGGCTTCGGGGCGTTTCGATGCAGGAGATCGGGCCGCGCTGGTCCACACCGACACTGGTGCTGCAGCAACAATGCAAACAACAGCAACAACAATGAACGCAGAATTGCTGCTTCAGAATAACCACGAAGTCGGACAGTATTTGTTGGTGCTACGGTTGATCACTTCGACATCATGGCGGTTTAGTTCTGAAAGTTATGAATGTGCCAATGAAATCTTGTGACATCGCCGTGCCGCCCGCAGCTTTTCCCACCGTAGGAATTGTCTCCAGCAGTATGGTCACTGGTTAGATTTCGCGCCGTTGCACAGCCCTCAGGCTAATTGGGGGCTTCGGTCTTCTTGCCGTTCGAATCATATGGGAGTTTCCGAAAACAGGGGACCCTGATATAGTACCCTAAATAGTGGGATCCTTATAATAAGGACCCCAAAATAAGGTACCCCTAATTTTCGGAAACTCTAAACCCTTATAGAGCCCTTTAAAGGAACCCTTTTAGCACCCTTATGGTAACTCTTTAATAGGTACTCCTAATGTTCGGAAGCCCCCATATGTGAAAAGCGGTTTCCTGGCAGAGACATAGCTCTGGCTGCTAGGGTTTTTGCGGGTTTTGCGAGGCTCAGAAGGCGCCCCTATCCGGGCCCTAAGCCCTAAACCCTAAACCGGGTTTGGGTTTAGGGTTTAGGGGTTTTAGAGTCTGGGGTTTAGGGTTCAGGTCCGGGATTCCTATCCCATCTTCTGTTGACTTTGGAAGAGGAGCCAGTGGTAGCTACGAGCAATCACCGTCATTTCGCCAGACTTGCTGACACAGCGCGATGCGTTTCGAGAATTGCTGCGACTGAGCTCGAGGCTGCAACCAGCAAGATCAGGATGGTTACGCGCATCACACCGGTGTTTGTCTCTGTGCCTCGGCTGGATGTCGGGCTGTTAGGGTCAATGATGTTCATGTCGTTGCTGCTGTTGTGTTGTTGTGGTGATCGTGGGTGTGCATGCTGTTGCGATTCGGCCTTACGTTTCGACTGACACCCTGACAAGAGCACACTATTAGAGGAGCACATATCCTTTTGTGCGCGACCATCGTCGTCTTAAGATGAGTCACAGGCCACATCAGTACTTTATGACCAAGAATCATGTATGTAATGTATGTATGTACGTATGTATGTATATATGTATATGTTTACATGTATCTGTATATGTGTCTACCCATCATGATCATCATGATCATCATCATCCTCATCATCATCCATCGCATTCTGTTACCATCATCAGCACTATCGTCATCATCGCCATCACCATCCATCCATCCATCCATCCCCTACTATCATCATCGTCATCATCATCATCATCATTAACCATCATTGCATCATGATCAGCATCATCGTCACCACCATCGGAGCCATCCTCATCGCCCAAGTATCCGCATGTCGTGAATTTCTATAGCCGCAGCGACAATCATCTTCATCATTGCAGAGACTGGTTTCCGGCTTTCCAGGGGTTGTCACAGGCGTGTCGTAAGTTGCTGTTGCGTGCTTGGCACGGCACCTTCCACTGCCTTCCAGGCCCTTGCCCTCAGGCTTTGACGGGCTCTTTGTGCGACCTGTTTGTTTGTTTTAAGGTTTAGGGTTTTGGGGTTTAGGGTTTAGGGTCTTTTAAGGTTTAGGGTTTCATGGTCATGTTCTACAAACTCTGTCTTCTGGGTTGTCTGGGCTTTTCGCCGGCCGAACCAAGGACGGGACTGGAAGGGACACATACATCCTGCTCGACCAGGACGGTTCCAAATGCCAAAGCCTCCAGACCAGTTGCCTGCCGTCAGCAGAGGGTTTTCTGAAGAAATCCTCGTAGTGGTTGTGCAGTGGGGGGCCGGGGGGGGGGCGGGGGTGACAGTGACAGTGGCAGAAGTGTGATGGTGGGAGAACCCCAACTATTGGAACAAAAGAAGTTCCACAGCGGCGGTTGATCATAACTCTTCAACCAGCCAGTGACAGCCCTGCTTGCGGTTCTTGCTTCACTGTGCGCTCGCCCTTCAATGTGGCAACACAGAGTGCCGGCTGACTTTCTGACGACATTGCGGGCACCCTAAACTCTAAGCCCGCACGGGGCTGCCCTAAACCCTAAATCTTCAGCCAAATCTGTCTTTCGGACCTCGGGATTCCCGCGAGAGGAAAGGAGGCGACAAGCACAAAAACCTTACAGGGGTGCCTCCGACATCCACTTCATGTTCTAACCCGGGTCTTAAGCGAAATGCCGGTGCCATGATAGTTTTCTCCGGCTTTTTCAGCCGCCTTTTTTCTAGGAGGCTCAAAAGGCCCAGGCACAGGAATCCGCTGGGACAGGTAACTTGGGCAGCCAGTGCTAGAGCTATTGCTTTGAGCCGGGTCGCTGAGAGGGTCAAAGGCCCAAGAAGATGGGAATCTGCGATGAAGCACGGACCCTGATAGGGGTTTAGGGTTTAGGGTTTAGGGGTTTAGGGTTTAGGGTTTAGGGTTTAGGGTTTAGGGGTTTAGGGGTTTAGGGTTTAGGGTTTCAGCTGAAGAAGTCCACGTGCAGGTGCCCGCTGATAATTGCACTAGAGCATGCTGAGAAGATAACAGGATGATGGAGCAAAGGAGCTTCGAGAACATTAGAATCGAACATGATGACAGTGACAGAATTCGTGGTCACCATGTATCATGAACACGTTGCTACTGTTATTTATGTATGTATACATACATCTATATAACATATATGGTTATACGTATACATACCGTTGTGTATATACATGCAGAGCACAGGTTGCGTTATATATGGTGTTGCTTTGATGGTCCGAGTTGCTATCGCAGCCAATAGAGAATATCTATGTATGTGTATATATCTCTCTCTATCTATATATATATATATATGTATATATATATATAATATATCTGTATATATTAATATGTATGTATGTATGTATGTATGTGTATGTGTATGTGTATGTGTATGTGTATGTGTATGTGTATGTGTATGTGTATGTGTATGTGTATATGTATGTATATATGTTTATCTGTATACATATGTTTATGTATGTACATGCAGAGCATAGGTTGTGTTATATATGCTCTAGGGTCCCGGGCCCCCCACCCCCGCCTCCCCCCCGTCCCGGCCCCTGGGATCCAAGCGGTCCCGCACGAACGAACCCACGCAAACCAGAGGAGGGAGGACGATGGAGAATGATCCCAGCCAGTGCTTCGTCACAGAGCGGAGAGCCACATCAGAGCAGGGACAGGGGCACCGTTTGCAAGAATGAGAAAAGAGCAGCATCATGTTTTGTATGGTGGCGAGCACGTAACGATGACGTTACTGCTAACAAGCGGCAGCAACCATACCATGCCTCTGTAGAACACTGCTCCCCACAGGCGGGGCGGGGCCAACCAAAAAGACCACAGGCCCCACTCCACAGGGGGGTAGGCCAAACAAGACCACCCCGGAACGGGGAAAGCAACAAGGCCAAACAAGACGACTACCCGCTTGACCGGCAGGGGGGGAGGGGATACCATGGGGTGGGGGGGGAGGGGGGGTGCAGCAGCCCTGCATCATATTTGGTGCTGCTTTGATGATCTGAACTATTATCATGGTTTGTATTACTGCTATTTCGATTACAAGTATTACAGCTGTTATTACTGTTGCTATCCTTACTACGGCTGCTTATTCTCATCATTATGAGAGGACTTCAAGAAGGGCTTCCGCGAGCCCCCGGCGGAGTTCATGTTCGACTTGCGCTCGGCAGGGCCCAGGCAGAGTTCCGAAGGAACTGAAGGGACTTCAGGGTGTCTGTGGCAATAAACCCTAAACCCTAAACCCCCTATACGCCCTGACCCCTCAGCTTTGTGCGTTTTGGTTTATGCTCTCTCTCTCTCGCTCTCTCTCTCTCTCTCTGCGCGTTTCGGTTTGTGTCTCCTTGCCTCCGTGGGACTGAGAGCTCGCGGGTTTGTGCCGGACGACTCAGCACTTTGGGGGTCCCGGGTTCTTGGACTCCAGACGCCCCGAAACGCCACACTCCGACTTCAGGGTGAGGGGAGTCTCAGTTTGAGAATCCTGCATTTGAGGGGTTGGTTGGTCTGCCCGGGGGCATAGCGCAAATGTGATACCAGATACCAAAAAGACAGGATCTTGGAATTATCTGAGACTCTGCCGTACATCCAGCCGACGGTAAAGGTCCTAAAACAACTTTCAAGAGTGATCGATAAAGACCTCCTTCAGTGCGAACGCCCTACGGCCGAGAGCCTTTTCCTAAGGCTCAAAATAGCCCAAAAGCCTTATATAGTATGGTCTTTGGGCCCAAAAGCCTTAAAATATGAGTCCTTAGAGGCTAAGGGTTTGTGAAGGCATAGTCTGGTTTGGAGAAAGCCAGGAAGCAGCGGTCCCTGAGGTTTGTCAGCTTCCTTGGGCCCTAAACTCTCAACGCCCTGCCAAAGAGATACCTAAGAGCCCTAAACCCATACACCCTAAACGACTTTCCCTAGGACCCGAAACTCCTGAACCCTAAAACCCTAGAGCCCTAAACCCACAATCCGTGTAAACCCGCGTAGAGGCCCCACAGAGCCCAAGCTTTGAGGATCCCCTCGAGCCCCAGCCCGCCCGCTGAACTACCCGAGACCCGAGAACCCTGTCATTAATCTAGAGGCCTTAATATTTACCCATAGTGTTTTGGTGGTTTCTTACTATAATTACAGAATAATGGGCCCCAAAACCCTACTCTAATTATTAAGGTCCCTATATTACATTCCTCAGCTTGACACCAGGGGCTCCCATGCCAAAGGCGAGAGTGAGAGGGTTTAGGGCTTGGGTGCTGAGTTTAGGGAACTTATGGATTTCAATCTGCGTGGGTGGGAGGGATTCAGCAGGCCTCTTTCTTTTGATACTTTGTTACTTTGTTTGCAGCTTCTGTGGGAGCGAGCTTCTCGATCCTTGCGAAGTTTCTGATCTACTTGTGACGAGAATTAAAGCATCCACTGCTGCACAGTCTCGCGAGTCTAGCGGGATCCACTCAGTTGCTTCACCTAAGTATTCCTACAGGCCAATACCAGCCCTTTAGGTGAGACTCGACCTTATTTCGAGCGCTGGATGAACTCGCAAGGAAAGCTAGAGCGAATGCCCAAGATTCACGTCTTGCATGTCGAACTCCTTCCTGTCTCCGCAGGGGCCTGTCGGACCGTCGTACATCAGATAAACTCGTGCCAAAGCTGAAGCTTCCTGCAATTGTCCGTCTACTTCGGCAAGAGTCTATCGGAAAGGGGAAAGCCGCAAGCATGGGGAAGCTCTTTTGTTGCAAGTCCTCCCAGTTGTGCATCCTGCTGTGTGCCACAAACCTGCAAGCGTTCTGTCCGGGCGTGTACACGGAAACAGGCTACCAGCGCTGGTTCAACCCATCAAAGAGGAGTACAGCCTTTGCGCCCCGGTCTCAGTCGCGGAAGGAGACACGCCCGTGGCTTTGATTAGCTTGTTGGACAACTGTAATCGATACTTTTTCACAGCAGTATAGCGGCGCTGACCATGACAATGTTGAAATAGTTAGTGCTGACTAGGCAGCTGCTGTAGCAACAACACTGCTACCGCTACGGCTACTACTGCTACTGCCACTACTACTACTACTACTACTACTACTACTACTACTACTACTACTACCACTACTACCACTACTACTTCTACTAGTACCACTACTACCACTACTACTGCTACTACTACTGCTGCTGCTGCTGCTGCTACTACTACTACTACTGCTGCTAGTACTACTACTACTACTACTACTACTACTACTACTACTACTACTACTACTACTACTACTACTACTACTACTACCACTAACAACCACCTGGCACCTAAACATCCATTATCATCATCGCTGGTGTTGGACTACGACATCACGAAACTGCTGCAAATACAGTGTAATTTACATGCATGTGCCCTTAAAAGCGACATCATCATGCCCCACCCACACCCCCGCACCCCACACCGGAAGCAGCAACGGTATTGATTAGCGTGGACAGCATGACGCAGGTACTGTAAATTCCATGTAAAATAGTACTACTACTACTACTACTACTACTACTACTACTACTACTACTACTACTACTACTCCTACTCCTACTCCTACTCCTACTCCTACTAGTACTCCTACTACTACTACTACGACGACGACGACTACTACTACTACTGCTACTGCTTCTGCTACTGCTACTACTACTGCTACTACGACTCCTACTACTACCACTACTACCACTACTACTACTACTACTACTACTACTACTACTACTACTACTACTACTACTGCTACTGCTACTGCTACTGCTACTGCTACTGCTACTACTACTACTACTACTACTACTACTACCCCTGCTACTACTACTACTACTACTACTACTACTACTACTACTACTACTACTACTACTACTATTACTAGTACTACTACTACTACTACTACTACTACTACTACTACTACTACTACTACTACTACCGCTGCGACGACGACTGCTGCTACTGCTGATTTCAATCGTATGAAGCATAATTCATCCTTCCATGCTCTTCGGCGTTTTCTTACCAGGCCAAAGGTGCCTGGCCCTGTCGTGCAGCTGCCGTCCAAGGCACCCGAAAAAGTCGCTCAAACTCCCATTTTTCAGGGCGTAGCCCTAAACCCTAAACCCAAGGGCCCCGCAATGGAACCTTTTATGAGGGTATACCAGTGGCTAGTTGGGCTGGACCAGGTAGAGTTTGGGGGTAGGGCCTTGGAGGGCTCGGGGTGCCCAGGGCATAGATCCTCGGATCTTGGGGAACCTTAGGCTTAGGGGGAGGGGTTTGGGTTAACGACTTCTTGCAGAGGGGTTTCCGGATCCTGGAGCTTCAGGTTGCATGGATTCCTTCAGGCAAGTCCCTGAATTTAGCCTTGGCTCCTGCATGCCTTCTGTGTGCAAGCGAGTCAGCATCTGTCAGTCTATGCCTTGGCTATGTGCTTCGAGTGTGTTCGGGCAGACGTAGCACTACGTAGCAATGTGGGACGTCCTGGCAGTTGCGACTAATTGGTAGGGAGGCTTTGGCGACTCTGCAGCAACACGAATTCTAGAACGGCGAAGCAAGCCCCAAACCCTAAGACCCTACACGCCAAAAAGCCAAAGATCCCCCAAAATTCAAAACACTAAACTCAACAACCGTGTGAAGCCCTTTATCTAAACCGGAATCGCTGGGTGTGCAAGACCAACCCCCCCCCCCAAAGGCCGCGAGCCGATCAGTTTCGGTACCCAAGAAGCTACCGCAGGCCACGGATGAAGTGTTTGAACTGTTTGGTGTAGTCTGGGTTTTTGAGTGGTGTCCATTTCCCTTCATCATTTAATTTTGGATCTGTTTCCGACCTTTGAGTTGCCTTGACAGATATCAGCTTAGTGTCCTAAAGACCACCTGCCGGTCCTAACGGTCCTCCTTTAAAAGTCTTGCTAGGGCCGCGGTTTGGGGTTTAGGGTTTAGGCAGTTTGGGGTAGGGGGGTCCCTCCTTTTCCCCTTTGATAACCTAGATGCTGCAACTTCCGGCCCGAGATCATCTTTCCGGCCGAGTCTCGACCCGACTCGACCCTATGTACAGTAACTCAGTAGAAGCTGCCCCCACCCTGTAATAGTGACTAGAAGGATTATATGAGGGCCCTATTATATTCCTATTATACCACTATTACAGGGTGGGGGCCCCTTCGAAGACATAACGTAAAATAATATGATATTGTCACAGTATGGCGTAATACAACACCACGTGTGGAACAATATACCGCAGTAGGATATAGTGATGTGGTACAATCTAACGCAACAGATCTATCAATGTATTTATGTATGTATATATAAATGTCACATAACACTGTAGTACGGTTCAAGATAGTGCAATACAGTATAGTCTAGTGTAGTGGAGCATAGTGCATGATCTTGTACAACATATCATGATACATAAACATACTAAGTACATATTGCAGCGTAGTGGCTAGTCATACAGTGTAGATTAGTTCAATGTAACATACCACGACATACTACTGCAAATTGTACTGTAAGAGCGTTCTGCAGGACCTGCACACGAGATGGAAGTGTGTCGGTTGAAGCGTCTCCATCGGCTGCTCAGGCACCCAAGCCCGCGGATGTGAGCGTCCGAGATCCCAGCACAAGTTGCTTATACTATGCCATACTAAAATATACTATACTGGACTGTACTATGCTTTGTTGTGTCTTGGGTTATTCTTACTTCAGGATATTCTATCGTACAGTGTGAGTGATGAAGCTGTTGATCGAGAGGATGGCATGTTCAGTTAAGTTCTAGCAGCGCAGATGATTATGTCTTCAGTGCATGACGCTTTGGTCTTATCAGGACGAGGACAATGCTGTTGGTGCCGGTGACGAACGTTGACCCTGCCACTATACTATAGGGGCCTGAATAATTGCCTATACCATTTTTTTTGGGGGGGGCGGGTCCTCATTATAATTATAGTGTTCTATATGACAAACCCGATTCTAATTATAATTAAGGCCCCTGTATTACCAACGTTGCACTGGTGTTTGGAGTTTGTTGCTCAAGGGCCGCTTAGGATCGTCACGATGCTCCTTTCAGATGCTAGGCAAGAATACTGGCCTAAAGGCAGCTCTGGAAGGAAAAAGTGTCGCTATGGTATGCCTTTCAGGGCTTTTGGGGTTTCCTTGCCTAGACCCTCCATCTACCCTCTATTAGACCCGAAGCACCCGCCATTTGGGACCATATACGCCTATTTGAGGGTACAAGGAGGGTCCTGGTCATTTTCATGCATCTCGTTCCGACCTAAACCCTAAACCGTGGCATCTTACACTAAACCCTAAACCCTCAACGAGCTGCCCGATGCTCTGCACACGCAAGTGTTGGGCTCGTGAGAGGCCTGGACCGCCCGGCCGGGTGGGAAAAACAAGTCCAAGGCGCATGATTGTGTTTTTTTGATACATACATATATATATATATATACATATACATACATATACATACATATATATATATATATATACACACAGATGCATACAGATATGCACATTCATGTATGTGTGTATGCATAATAACATATATATATATATATATATATATGTATTCACATGTGCATACAATTAGATTTTTCTCTCTCTGTTGGATTGTTTATTTATACTCTTCTGCAGTGCTCAATTACACTAGTCATGTGCTATGCGGTCTCGATTTAGCGCTTCTTTTGGTACGCGGTTCTATCATGAAACAATAACTTGTTAGGTCACCTCCGACATCTAGGACGTACGCAAGTGCACAAACATATGTGTATGACACATACGCATATACACAGACATACATGCTTGATGCATGTATACATGGAGAATGCACGCATGCAGAACACATACACAGTACATGCGTACATTTGTACATGCATGCATACATAGGTAAATACATACATGCGACATACATGCATTCCTACAGGCACACATATTTGCCTGCGCACATACATACATACATAAGCGCAAACATACTACGACGTGCTTGCTTGCATGTGAGCTTCGTTTGATGCCTGCCACACGGCATCTTCCGCATTGCTGTATCCGAGGGTGCGTGAGTTCCGTCCGCTCACACGCCCGTTGAGACATCCGGGAAGCGTTCGTAAGGAAAGCCCAAGACCCTTCGTTCAGATTTGATCCCTAGCTGCCACTTGTTCCATAGGCGTTGTGTACGAGGCTTCGGGTGCGTTTATCTTAGTGTATGTGTGTATATGCATCCACAACACAACAACTGATGATCTTTCTAGGTCTGGGTTTCATCTCAACGGAGTTTCTTCACAAGCTCCACGTGCCAGCTGCAGTAAGATCGACGGACTAACCACAGTCAAGCCCAAAGCCCTCGCTTCTGACTGCCGACCACAGGCCTGGCAACGCTTTGAGCGGCTTTTTGCCGCGACCTCTGCGTGAGGTCCATGCAGGCAGGGCAAGACAGACAGCTGCAGATCCGCAATTAAGCCTTAAATCATTCTCATTATAGTTGGTAGTTATTACAAGTCTTACTAATCATTAGGGTAATATAACACATGTCAGAGTCTCTAGGAGATCCCCAAAGACGGGCAACAGCAAGGTGCTTGAATCCGACATCGGCTTCCCGGTTCGAGGTTTCGTTGGTTTTAGAGGCAGGCACAGACTACTACTACTACTACTACTACTACTACTACTACTACTACTACTACTACTACTACTACTACGACTACCACTACCACTACTACTACTACTACTACTACTACTACTACTGCTTCTACTACTACTTCTACTTCTTCTACTTCTACTTCTACTACTGCTCCTACTACTACTCCTACTACAGCTCCTTTTGAAAAGACCCTAACTCCCGGAACCTACAAACTCGGCCAGGCTCTCCACCCGGAAATGGTCCGAGCTTAGGATCTTGCAAGGCATTTTCGGCTAGAGCTGACAGGGCTCCAAGACACGGCCCTGCCCAGACAAAGGGAGCCGTGAGGAGCTGCTTGAAAGTTGGGATTTGGGGCTCTTGTTCTATAAATGCAGTCTCTTTCCTCTCTACCTATTCGAGTGTGTTTTCATGTATGTGTATGTGTATGTGCATTACGTGTATGATATGTGTGTGCGTGTGTCTCTCTCCCTCTCTCTCTCTCTCTCTCTCTCTCTCTCTCTCTCTCTCTCTCTCTCTCTCTCTCTCTCTCTCTCTCTCTCTCTCTCTCTCTCTCTCTCTCTCTCTCTCTCTCTCTCTCTCTCTCTCTCTATGTATATATATATATAAAGTAGAAGCCAGAAAGTTGCAGCGTGCCCTTGAGGTAAAGCATAGGGGATCCCAGCACGAATCATCCTAAACCTGTGTTCCAACTTTCTGAGGTTCACTATACACGTATATATGTAGCTATAATTACTCGCTATGATATCTCTCTGATGTATCTGTCTATCTATCTTTTGTCTAGCTTGCTATCTATCCATGAATCTTTCCTGTATAAACCCGTATGTATGTAGCTATACTCCGTATATACATATGTACATATACGTATATATTGTATGTATGCATGCATGTATGTATACTGTGTCCGTCCAGGTAGGCCAAGCAGGACAAGTAGGCCTTTTGCTTTTCTGTTCTCATCGGCCTCATGTCCTAAACTGTTTTGTGTCTCGTTTTAACGTTTTTCGTTTCAGTGCTTCCCAGAAATCCTTCACAGGACATGTGCTATCAACGTGTTCTTATGATATACGGAAATTAGTTGCTGCAATGCTTCAGCAACACAAGCAATCCTACCTACAATGCTAGTACTCATAGTACCTTCCGCACTATTTTCAGTAAGGGAGAACAGCGCAATAGCCCTGATCACTGAGAGTGATGTGCAAAAACATGCCTCCGCTTGCATCAGTCCAGGTTTGGGGAGACATGGGTTTTTTCGGTGAAGTTCGCTGTCACTTCAAATTTGGTTGATTGCGCCGGAACACCAGCAGCTCACGTAACTCCTGGGCGTGCAATGAGGGATCACCAGAAGTGCCACAAGTGCGGGAGACAAGTAGCCTGCTTAGTTTGGGCCGGCTTGCGACATTTGCTAGTGGCAGAGCGCAGTTAACTTGGACTTAAGATGCTTCGACTTATGAAGTTGCAACCTGCGTTATGGGCGGGATGCATCTTACCACCGTGGCTGCGCCGTAGATCATGACCAAGACGTGTGCAAGCCATCGCCCGCGGACCGAGCTTCTAGATGGGCAGGTTCTGCGCACTTTAAGTCTTAGCCTAACACCATTTCGCAGGAGTAGTAGCAGTGGTGGCAGCCGCAGTCGTAATCATAGTCGTAGTGTTGGTGGTGGTGCTGGTGGTAGTGGTGGGGATGTGAGTGGTCGTGGTACGGGTGGAAGTGGTGGAATGTAGTGAGTGGCAACGGCAGTGGTGGTGGTGGTGGTGGTGGTGGTGGTGGTGGTGGTGGTGGTGGTGGTGGTGGTGGTGGTGGTGGTCGTGGAGATGATGGTAGTAGTGGTGATGATGACGACAATAGTGGCCTGGTAAGTGGTCATTGCCGTTGGTTGTTGCCTGCTGCCTTTTGCCTGTTGATGTTGCTATTGCTGTTGCTGCTGCTGTTGTTGCTGTTGCTTCTGTTGTTGCTGCTGTTTCTGTTGTTGCTTTTGCTGTTGTTCCTATCGTTGCCGCTTCTCTTGCTGCTGTTGTTGCTACTGCTGCTGTTGTTGCGGTTGTTGCTGTTGCCGCTGTTGCTGTTGCTGCTGCTGCTGCTGCTGCTGCTGCTGGTGTTCTTGTCGTCGATGTTGTCTTTATCGTTACCGTTGTCGTGTTGCAGAAGAGCAAGACGGCAGCATTGCCGAGAATGACCAGCAACCGTGCAGCAGCTGAAAGCCAGGGCTCGTCGGGGTCTAAGAGGTTTGGGCTTTTCCAAGAAGCTGCCCAGATCGTTACAAACGCAGCCGACTCCCGAAGGGAGTTTTTAGGCGCACCTCCGCTAAACGGACATTTTGCTAGCTTTGCGCAAAGATGCGTTGCTTTAACAGCCGCAGTATTCGAATGTTCAGGTCGTCGGAGCCTTGGGTTCCACGGTTGAGGTCGGGGAAGTTTGAGGCATCAGGTTACGAGCAAGAGGCCGTCGGATTCTTGAGCTTAGGTTAGAGCTTCACTTGTCCCTGCTTAGTTTCATCATGACTTTGCTGTGGATGTCCCACTGAGCTTGTTTCGCTATAGGACTGTAGCTGATCATCTGGCTGCCCACGATGCATGTTTGCGTGCGCATCCTCACATTCGTTGGTACCGAAAGGTAGAAGTCTGATCTATAGCCCTGCCCCGACCAGCGTCGGGGCATATGTGGAAGAGTGTCAGACGGAGCAGCCATGCAAATCAAGCAGGCCCAAAACCGCCAAAGCATTAAAAATCCGATCATCCCAAAACCCTATAATCCTGAAGCTTCCAGCACTGTACTACAGGGCCCTGGAGAATTACGGATGCCATAACTGAGCACTCCTTATTCCAAACTATAGTATAAGAGTCCCCAAGACCCTTTCCAAATGATTTGGGCCCAACCCCTAATCCCCCAAGCCCAGACAGAACCCTTCTAAGAGCCCTTCGCACGATCTTTCTTCGAATGATAACGGCCTCTTAAACCCCAAAACCCCTAAAATTATCAACCACTGGCATTCCCGAGTTAGTGATAGCCTGCGGAAACAAGGGGCTAAAAAAAACCCTAAACCCCTGGAAACCCCAAAGCCTAAAATTTCTTGCCGGTGTCTCTGTCAGAGACTCACAGAGTCGTCTTGGATCCGGGACGCTTAGGGCCGCCTTGGTCTTTGGTTGAGAAGGGGTCTTTTGGGAGGTTTAGGGGTTCCAGGGTTTAGGGTTTAGGGTCGGGGTCTTTTAGGAGGTTTAGGGATTCCAGGGTTTAAAGGGGCTCAGTTTCGCGGTTTTTCGGTGCTTTAGGAAGTTTGAATTAAGGGGTTTGGGGCTTGTAGGGGGTTTAGGGTCTGGGAGTCTCAAGAGCTTCAATGGGAAAACAGCGCTGTAGTTGTGCATCTTTCCAAGCTTAGGTTTGCGTGACAACATGACGAATACTAAATACTAGTACCAAGACTTAGTCATAACTCATAATGCTCATGCATGATCCACACGAGCTGTCACGATGTCCATTGCCTAGCACGGAGTTGGAAAATGCTATCAGAGCCGCTGCCGCTATCACGGCTGGATAGCACAGATCCCGACACCCAAATCTATATATGCACTAGCCTATCGCCCCGTGGGCAAAGAGTCGTGGGCATGAAGCTCGGCAATGAGGGGTCGAGCATGTGGTGCAGATCATTCATAGGACCCTTAGGGGGTAGGGGGATCATTTTCGGCATTTCGGCCCCCTGCCCCGCTCCCCCCTACCCCCTAAGAGTCCTTATGAATCATGCGGAGCTGTCATCTTCAGGGCTTGAGCAGACGAGGCGACCATCTGTCTCCTGGAGCCAACTTATCTTGATCTTAGCCTAGCAATACTCCTAGAAACCTTCGGGTAAAGAGAGCTTTGTGGGGTGAAGCAGAGTTACCGCCGCAGTCCCAGAGGACGTTTCACTAGAATCCTTCCTTGTGACTCCACAGACAAGGCTTCAGGGAGTAAGCAACCATTGCTGGAGCGTGACAGTCGCCATTATGTTGGGCGCGAAACGCCTGAATGAGATCGGACTTCAGGATGTCTTCATGAAGCTGCGAGTCCGACGTGAACCCTCATCCAACCCAGACACACCAAGCTCCTAAAGAATTCCAATACTATTTTGGGGGTTCCTTATTATAGTTATACTATACTATATACCCCTAATTACTAAGGCCCCTATACTCAACCCTTATAATAACCCTTATAGTAGCCGTAATTCTTAAGTCCCATATATTAAGCCACAAAACAATCAGAACGAAACAGTCGTCCGCCTGGGACTGCTCGGTTTTCCCGCATCTCTCTGCTTTGATGCTGCCGTCCTGCCAGACACCAGGGCCCTCAGATTCTAGGATGCCCAGTAGTACCCTTATTCCTTTATTGTAGTCCTAGGTTCCTCATAAAGTTACCCAATACCAAAAAGAGAGGCCTTTTTGTTCTTAGGTTACTGGGTATCCTAGGATTAATCTAGGGGCCTGAATAATTATCTGTATAATTTTCGGGGTTCCTTGCTATAATGGGCCACCACACCCTATTCTAAATATTGTATAAGGCTCCTATATTCGAGTCTGGCAGAGTCTTACCATAGTCCCGGTCGCTACCACTTTAGTCTTGGTGTTCTCAGTGCTACCAGCATTCTAGCAGAAGAGCAGAAAAACTGAACTCTCTTGCCGTGTCGCTGCAAGAGTGAGTACGTAAAGCATTGTCACGCGCTACCAGTAGCTTGCACGGTGACTACTTCTTAGTGTGTAATTATGCTTCCAGGGCATGGTTTGGCTTCGGTGGTGCGTGGTGTCGGCATTGCTCTGAAGTAGGGTGTTTCCTGTAGAGAGCAATTTGTTTACAAACTGTGTGTGGGGGGATCGATTCAACGAGTATTCTCAAATGCTACGACTACGATGGGGTAGGAGCATCTCGATTTCACATAAGTGCCCGCAAGAGGGAAGCGCCCCGAGGTGTCCGCATTTTTGTGTTGCGGAAGCAGCCGCATAAGGAAGGTATGCTATACTATACTGCGATACAGCATAATATTTTACAACATATAAAAATACAACGCAATGACGTAATGTATCATACCAGAATATGCGATCATATACTGTCAAATGCTATCTAGCACGCGATAATGTACAGCAAAAAAATACTCTAGGGGCCTGAATATTTACCTGTACTTTTTTGTTTTTTTTGCGGGGGGGGGGGGGGGGGGTTGTCCTTATTATAGTTATAGTCTAATGGGCCCCAAAACCCTACTCTAATTGTCAAGGCCCTATATTACACTGTGATGTGACTGTCTGGAGCATGACGGCGCAACGAGGCAACCTTAGCATCTCGGTCGACCCTGCCAGGGCCACGGGTTACAAAAGCTGCGCTTCCTTGAGCCACAGAGGTTCTCCATAATACTAAAACATACCACAAGATTCTCTAGTATCATGCCATAATATATACCGTAAAACATATACTGTCAAATACTAAATACGGATTTTGGATTTGGGGTTTGGGGGACCGCTTACCGGCACAGAGCCAGTAATTTCGGCCATGTATGATAGACGCATGGACGAATCCGCGAAGTGCGTGGGTGAGTGATTTCGGGGGTTGCAGGGTTTGTTTTTTTGGGGGGGTTTAGGGTTTAAGAGTTTAGGGTCTTAGGGCTTTAGGGTTTAGGGGCAGGAGAAGCTACAGTAGGCAACAAGAGACTAACGACAGCAACCATCTTGTTCTTGCCTTCTCCTGCACCCCCCCAGGCCAGCAGGTTCAGGGTATTTTATCAAATATTATATAATCATTGTAGAGTATAGTCTGGAGTATTCTAGTATATTATGCTGCATCATAGTGCGAGCACGTGCCCCAACTGACGGGCTTGAGTCGCAAACGAATAATATGTAGCAATGTTGGTATATAGTACTCAGACAAACTCCCGAACGTAACGAATGCTGAAACCGCAGCATGGCTATTCGCAAGGGCACCGGTAGAATTCAACATGTCCCGAAGCAACTGCGACGCACCACACATTTCCTGAGGTGCAATTTCTGGGCTACGTGGGTGTAATGCACGCACGACCTGATGTCCATAGAGCACGAATCTGAACCTCCAGTCTAGCCACTGGCACCCCGAGGGCAAACCCCAGAAGAGCCCCCGAATCTAGAACCCCGAAGTCTGGAACCCCGAGCCCAAAAACCACAAGGCCCCGAAAACCTGAAAGCAGCAAACCTTTAAATCCTGAAACCCCACTTCAAGATCTCAATAACCTTCAATGCAGCCGGTTCCAGATGCTGGTCCGCTTAGGAGATGGTTCAATTAAAAACTAGTATCTAGAATCTAACATGATGCGGTATTGCGATCGTGGATATTACGGATACTCGCAGTCTCTGTGCTCTTTGGATCATCATTCTACAGCCTGGACCCTGTTACGGTGGCTGCGGGCTCCGAAGGGTAGCGTTGCAGTTGGCTCGGTGCACGGTGCTACCTATCGGCAGGCCCCATTGGCTTCCTCTGGGGGTCTGGTATAAGGGCCTTAATAATTGGAATAGGGCTTGGGGCTAGGATGCCCAGTAGTACCCTTATTCCCTTTTTGTAGTCCTAGGTTCCTTATAAAGTTACCCAATACCAAAAAGAGAGGCCTTTTTATTCTTAGGTTACTGGGTATCCTAGGGGGGTATATTATACGATAATTATATCAAGCAACCCCCCAAAATGGTATAGGTAATCATTTGGCTTCTTTGGGGCTTTAGCCCTAAACCTAAACCCTAAACTCAGGACTTTAAGTTTTCATGGCTTCGGTTCCTGGCCTTTGTTTGGGCTTTTGAACTATGTATACCGTCCAGACCAGTAGTCTGCGGCGAAACGGATCCGTTTTGAAAGCTACCTCCTGTTTTGCTGTGGTTGCGGGGAGCCTCGGTGCTGTTGAATGTAAACTCAGAACTGCCCTGCCCTAGGGCTCCAGTTACCTAAGTCGTAGGTTACTAACTATCTACTATGTACTCCAGTAGCCTAGTATTTAGGCAACTGGAGCCCCAAAGGTATCCGATTTCCAAAACTTGCTTTGCGATCACCAATACTATTTTGGGGGTTCCAAAATACAAATCTGGTATAATATTAACGAAAACTCTGTTCTAATGGATGAGGCCCCTCTGTATGGGAGTTTCCGAAAATTAGGGAGTACCTTATTTTGGGATCCTTATAATAAGGATCCTACTATATTTTGTGCTATATTAGGGTCCCCAATTTTCGGAAAGCCCCATATTACCCGATTTCCAAAACTTGCGTTGCGATCTTCAGATCTCAGCACCTACCGGGCAGGAAGCCTCAGGAGCATGTGGGATGAAACTGACCGCAGAAGGTGATTTTCTGAGTTCTGCCAGAGTTTGGCTTCGGGGGGACAGAATAGTATAGTAAAATATGGCATAGTATAGTGTTGTAAAGTATACCTATAGTCTTCATTGTAGTTCCTTTTTTGGGTTTAACCAAATAATATATAATCAGGATCCTATAAGGTAACCCCAAAAAGGAACTACAATGGAGACTATAGGTAGCTTGGTTTAGTATGGTCTAGTATGGTAACTGAGGCTTCGGTCCGGCAGTGTCCGAACCGGGATCACAGGAAAACGTAACAAAGACCTGCTGTTGACTGCTCGGTTTAGGGTATAGTGTTAAGGGTTTAGGGTTTTCAGGTTTGGGGTTTGCAGATTAGAGTTTGGGGTTTGGGTGCCCCTTTTGCCAGACTTAGGTTCGCGGGTTCGAGCAGCAGGAGCAGTAGCTGGAAAACTTTCGCAAACCTCAACACCGAAGCCCCCTAAACCTAAACCCTGAACCCGAAGCCTGAACCACACTTCAACGTCGCATGCCTCTGAAGAGTGGCCAGGGGACCGGCAGAAGCCGTTTGTCCGCACCGGTACATGCGAGATCGGAACGAACAGCAGCGGGCCCAAAGGGTATCCCAGAGTGCATTGCAACCCTGACACTTGGCAGGAACATGGCTGCAGATGCTGGGCGCAGAGAGATCCGGAAGAGGACATCCCAATGCCCCTTAATTAAGGAATATACCTAAACTATAAGGGGGTTCATATTATGAGTTAAGCAATATTCCTTAGTCAAAGCGGGGTATTGGGCTCTCTGGGTGTTTGGGGAAAACTATTTTTTCCCCAATATGTTTAGTGCTCTCTGGGTGTTTGCATGAGAAGTGGCGGTCATCGTCGCAGGACGCGGTGGCTGTGCGCGCTGGGTGGTTTCATTGTATCAGCCCCAGAGGGTTTAGAGGTTTAGGGGTTTAGGGTTCAGGGTGTTAGGGTTTAGGGTTTAGGGCTTAGGGGTTTAGGGTTTAGGGTTTAGAGATTAGGGGTTTAGGGTTTAGGGTTTAGGGATCGGAGGGTTTTTGTTTGCAAGTGCTGGGTGCCGGCAGGTTGACATCGCGCACCTACTGTTCAGAGGGTGCGCAACGTAGAAGCACTCGGAGTGTCGGCGCAACCGTGGGGCTGGCATGCTGGTGCTAGCCCTTGGTGGTTTGGATGGCTTTTCTAGTTGCGTCCTGCCGGCAGATTAGTACACAAATTCGAGCAGAGAGACGCAGTTTTGACCAGGGGGCCGCCCGGCATTTCAGACTCGAATCCTTCGGAACCCGACCCTGCGAGACTACGCCCAAGGGAACCAGGACAACAGCAACTGCAGGCACGCAGGCCCCAACACAACGATTGTCACCATATCATTACCACCACCGCCATCGCTGAGAACATCGTCACCACCATCACCATCGTCATTATCACCATAAAATCACCACCATCATCATCGTCAACATATCCATAGCCAGAATCATCCTTGCCTCGTCGTCATCATCCTCAGTGTCATCACATGGTGAGAGCATGCCAGAAGTAATCTTGGTAATACTCGTCGTGTCTTTCGAGGCTTGTGTTTTGGCTCCCCGGGCCTTCGCAGCTGCCACCTCCAGACGAAGCCTAGTGCGGAGCCTACAGCCTGGGGGACGAAGCTTCGCGCTGCGCCCATATTCTCAGCGAGCATGTCCGACCCCGTACAGATAGTAGTTGTATGAAGAGATGGTGTGCGGTTAGACTTGTTCCTGGTTTTTCAGTTTGTCATGCTAAAAATTCTGAGCTAGAGTGATATAATTAGTAGGGTAGCGGTACTTGTAATTCCTTATAACCCCAATTACAGTACGTAAAACCATACATACTGTAAAGCTGGTGGAATTGCCAGATTGTCGCTGCGAGTGAATCACAGCCCCATCAGTACCAGATCACCACTCGCGAGATCACTATAGGGGCCTTAAGAAATTACCTATACTATTTTGGGGGTTCCTTATTGGAATCATAGTCTATCTGCTATAGGGGCCTTAAGAAATTACCTATACTATTGTTGGGGGTTCCTTATTGGAGTCATAGTATAGAATGGGCCCCGAAACCCTATTCTAATTCCTAAGGCTCCTATATTAGCCTGGCTGGAAAGACCTTTTGCTGCACAACCTCTTGCACAGAACGCACAGGGCACGTGCACCCAGTGGACTTCACGAACATAACTTAGCGACTTAGCATGTGGCTTCCCGTTTTGCAAATGTGTTTTTCGAGCTTGGCGAGCACTGGTCGAGGTGTGCCGAAGAGCGACAACACTGTCTTAGTGTGCTAATGAGTACTAGTACCGAGAGTTGACACAACAGAGTAGTACACTTGCTCGTTGCTCCGCCTTTACGCTTTGCCTCACCTCAGGAGTGTCAGTGATTGTGTTTGCTGGTGGGCAGTGTTCGGCACTTGCCGAAAGCCTCCCTTCGAAGTTTTTTGCATACTCTTCTGTGAAAGAGACACAACTGCTTCTTCAGAGTCTCAGTGCCGTATCTGGTCTCACGGGCTTGCTCTGCTAAAAATCGCAGCGCAGGTAGTCACGGCTGGCAGTTCGGCGCCCAGTTGAGAAATGGTGTGAAAGTGTAGGGGGGAGTGCAGGATGTGAGGTGTGGGGGAAGGAGGTTGGTTTGATTTTGTCTTGTGTTTCGGTGTTTTTGTTGAGCTGGGAGCTGCTTTGTGTTGTGGTGCTTTGAAGGGTTGAGGTGTGGGGGCAGGAGGTTGTTTTGATTTTGTAAGTGTATTGGGATTAGGTGTTGTGTTGGTAGGTGCTTTGTGTTTTGGGTTGTGCTATTTGTTTTGTTGTGAGTTGAGGAGTGCTTCGTGTTTTGGTGTTTTGAAGGGTTGAGGTGGGAGGCGCGTTGAGAATTGAGGTGAAAGTGTAGTGGGGAGTATAGGATGTGAGGTGTGGGGTTAGCCTATGCTTGCTCAATAGCCCCCCCTGATAAACTCTCGGCATAGTTCTGGCTCAACCTCCATAGTAAAAGCCCTTAAACCCTAAACCGCAATCTCCAGGCTTTCTGGCCAGCACGAGGTGTGGGGCTTGGAGGTTCAGGCTTCCCACTTGCCGTGGGGTCCACATAGCGGCTTAAATTATTACAAATACTACTTTTGGGGTTCCCGTATAATACTTCTAATCATTAAGGCTCCTATGTTGGAGATTCCGAAAATTAGGGGTACCTTATCTTGGGATCCTTGCAATATGGATAACACTGCTTAGGGTACTATATTCGGGTCCCCTATTTTCAGAAACTCCCAAGTCACCTTCTTTCCAGAAGGGCTTCAACCCTGGATCCCGTTTAGCCGCAAAACCCAACTATCGATCCCACCGTTTTCGGCTTCAGAACTACATCCCTAAACCCTAAGCGCCTATACCCTAAACCCTACCCGGAATCCTAAACCACAAAAAGAAGTAATCTGGCTGCTGTCGGTTTGCGGGATTTTGGGGTTCATTGTGGGCTTTTGGGTTCTTGGATTGAGCTCCTAAGCTCCGAAACAGATGTTCTCCAGATCCCAAACTCTAAAGTAAACCCCTAATCCGAAACCGTATCCGTAGGAGTGTCGGTCATGCCGTTCTCAAGTTGGACCGGAACTTGCCAGACATGAATAATCATAGCCAGAGTGGTTCAGGTTGCCCCACTGTTTCAGCATCCTGATCGTCTACTGATATACTTCGTTTTGTTCTCCGACCACTCGCAGTAGCAGAACTAAGAATCGCACATACAAGATGATTTGCATACTCGGCGGTTACCGACTCTTCGCGTGTTCCGCTGTGGCCTCTGAGACTTGGTTCTACTGAGGCCTGTGTTGCCAGTATAGGTGATTTTGCGTCAGTTGCGTCAGTGCGCGAAACCCTGAAAACAGGTTGATTAGGTACTATTTCGATGCTGATAAGATCACTTTCTGCAGAGCGGTGAGATGATCGGTAGCATCTGAGAACAGCGAGGTTGCAGGGGATGTATATAGGCGCGTGAATGGACATGGCTTGTTCTGTATCTTTCCGCCCGTCTTGAAATTCAGGGCAAGAGCTATTATGTGTTCATAGACATATATATTCTTGTATACACATATGAAATTATGTATATGTGTACATATACAGATATATGTACACGTATCTGATACTCGCGCGGTATGTACATAGACGTCTATACAAAGACTTTTCCCTCCTTTCACAACCCCAAGCCTTGCGCAACTCCTAGCAGCAGATGCTCAAGACTGAGGAAGCTTTTAACTCGCGGGTTTCTGGTTAATGTAGGAACCTGATTAATAAGCCCTGGGGTTTTGTTAGGGTTCCTTATAATTATGAGCCCTCTTGTTTGGGGGTATCAGGGTTTGAGGTTTAGGCGGGTGATTATGCAGCTCAATCATAGAAGCTTGGAGCCACGCAATTTCCAAGCTCCGGAAAGATTTGGTACCCCGACCTGCAGTGCAACAGGTCTTTGGAGTGAAACGGGCATACTTCAAGGGTGGTCTGTACGGATTGCGCGTGGGAACTGATACCAAGCCCCGAAAGGCGTCACACTCGATCCCGAGGCGAAAACCTACTACCAAACCCGAACATAAACCCTGGCATATACCGTTATATATGGTGTATAGGCGTATCATATATATGTATATATATATATACACACATGCTTATCCGCAAGGCTCCAGCTACTTGAAGGCAGGTTACTAACCATATATCATATAGCCCAGTAACCTGCTATTTAGCTAAAAGGAGTCCTAGAGTAGATCTGCCTACCCAGAGGCCCCATAAGTTCCTTTTTGGTGGTTAATATTTAGAATCCATAAAGGTAATCTCAAAAAGGAACTACTATGGGGCCTATGGGTAGACCCTAAACCCTAAACCGTGTAGTGCTATGCAAGTTGAAACCCCGAGGCCTTTGGCCGCACTGGCCCGGGAGGAGCTCACTCCGGACCAGGAGGTTCTGATCGGCAGGGTTGGGAATAACAATAATCTTGGGTACTACTTTTTTGTTTATTGTTATGACTGTTAATATTAGTATTAGTACTCGTATAAGTAGTCGTACTCATATTAGCATTAGTAATAGTATTAGTAAGGTGCGGGAGAGCAAAGCAAAGGCAGGCAGAATGCTGTTCCTTCTGAGCGAGCGGCAGGTGGATGACCGTAACTGCACCTGCTTGCATGACACACTTGCTAAACTCAGACACATCTTAGCTCAATCTGACGGATGTTGTTGTTGCCAATGTCGGACACTTCGCCAAGACACTTCGCCAAAATGATGTTGCGCTGTTGCAAGCTCACGTGGTGGCTGGCCTCTGCTACCCCGTGCCGAGGCAAGCCACGCACACTACATTATGTAGGGGCCAATGTGACAGCAGGATTGAAGCTAATCTAGGGGCCTACACAATCACCAATTCTTTATGGGGTTTCTCGTTCTCATTATATTATAGGAGAAGATACCCGAAAACCCCATTGCCCCTCTATTATCTGCCTACGGCCGACCTGCTCCCTAATCATGAGTATGAGGCATGCTCTCGATGCTTCGCATGTTGTATTTGACTCCCTCGGTGTGCACAGTCAGGTTTCAAGATCCCACTACCTCGAAGCTCCTGGTTCGAGGCTTTAGTTTCATGTTGGATTATGCTTCTTGAGTCAATAGTGCCACTTCTTGGCCAACATGGGCAATGATCTAGTGCTATGCAGTGGACGCATCGGATTTATCTTCGCCAGACTGCTACACGGACTCGGATTCAATGCCTTAAAGATCCTGCTGAACATGCAGTGCGCCCTAAAGGTTCAATTCGCATTTGACCCAAAAGCCGGTCAGGTAGCTAAACTTCTCAGCCATGTTGCATGTCTGGAGTGCGTCTGGGGAAGAGCTGGCCACCATGAGTTCGGACGAGCTCAGCGATGTGGGCACTCTGAAGCAGCAGTTGCGCAAGCGATGCGGGTACCCAGTTTGTGTGCAGAGACTGCTTCACGAAGGTGTTAGCTTGGATGACGATGCGAAGCTAGATGCTCTGGATGCCGCAATCGATGTGCAGCTGGTGCTGTTGCCAGTCTGCTTCAGTGCAGCCGAGAGGGAGCAGCTTGCAGATGAGCTCACAATGGCTGCTGCGCATGGTCACCTCGAAACTGTTCGCACATTGATCGAAGCTCGAGTTGACATAGATGTGCTCGACAACGGTGGTACTACAGCCCTGACTCGTGCATCTGACCATGGGCAGGTTGACATGGTGCACTTCCTCTTGGAAAATGGTGCTGATAAGAACCGAGCCGACACATATGGCAACACGCCTCTTATACGGGCGTCCCAACACAGCCACATCGAGAGTGCAAGTCTGCTACTGCGCGCCGATGCTGACAAGGACTTGGCAAATGCCGCAGGTGTCACAGCTCTCAGTGTGGCATCTGATCGAGGCCGTGTTGAGATCGTACGCCTGCTTTTGGAAGCCCGTGCTGATCAGACTTTGACGACTAGACATGGCGACACGGCCCTCATCCGTGCATGTAGCAAGGGCCACGCCGACGTTGCTCGATTGCTCTTGCGAGCCAGTTCCAATCAGGACTTGATGTACAGATGCCCTGCCAAGGCCCTTTCACGTGCAGCTGAGACTGGTCACGTAGAGACCGTGAAAGTGCTGCTGGAAGCGGGTGCAGACAAAGGCCTGGTTGATGGTCAGGGAGCCACGCCTCTCAGCCGAGCAGCTGCCAGAGGCCACACGAAGATTGTGCGATTGCTGTCAGAGAACAGTGCTGACAGTGGCAATTTTGCCCGACGCGCAAGCATAAGTGGCAGCATAAGTGGCAGCGTAAGCATTTTTTACCCTCCGGTAATTTGCTGAATCGCCAGCCGTGCTGTGAGCACTGCATTGGCTACTGTAGGACCTAGGACTGGATCGTCGTCCAGACGCAGGAAAATGGAACACTCGCGGCCGGGGGTCCCTGCCTGCACACAGCAAAGCTTCCCAGCTGAAGCTATTGCACACGCGAAAAATTACAGTACCATTGTAGTTGCCCTAAGGCCCCAAAGTAGTTCCACTCTGTCAGACCTGCCTCTCCGAGTGCGTCTACAAATGTTCGGGTGGGGCCCGGGCCTCAGCAGATGGCCGACGTGACGCTAGCCGCTAATGCTAATGACTTGTGACGCTCAGGGTGAGATCATCACCACCCCTGATCACCTTTATCGTCGTCGTCATCATCAGCATCATCATCAGCGTCTTCATTTTCCAGAGATTCATCATCTCATGTTCATCGTCAGTTCTATCCGCACGATCGCTCCTTGTGCAGAGCAAATGACGCTAACCATGGCGATGGTCAAGACCAGGGCCGTGGTGATGATAGCTACCCTAAGGCCCCAAAGTAGCTCCTTTTCGGGGTTCATATACAGAGTCCTACAATTAAGGTAATCCCAAAAAGGAGCTACTTTGGGGCCTACAGGAAAAGTTGAAGTTGATGATGGCATTGATTCTGAGTTTCATGATTTGCGGTGCTGTTTCACGCATCATCGCGTTGCTCGCACCACCAGGAGGCGTCAGCATGTCTCACGAGTGTCTAGGAGTCAAACCGTTGAGGTCGTTGTGCATGTTCCGTGCACGTGCTTACAGCGTATCCGCTGAAACCTCCAAGTTAAGGCCCCTATATTCTAGCACCTTTGTAGATCCCTTATAGTGAGACCCCTTTAAAGGGGAACCCTATTCTGTCGACACGACTGCGCAGGCTCAAGGTTCCATGGGGGACCTAGCCAGCCGCCCTTGGCAGTCAGGTGTCTCCGGTTTTTTTCAAGATCCACAAGGCAATTCACGAGGTTTCAGTTCCAGCCAGTGTTTGAACACCTTGTCATGTCATGCCTGATTGCAGTAAAGACTGCAGTACCCCCCCCCAAGTCTTTCAAGCATGACCCGAAAGCCGACATCAGAGCCTAAGCCTGACTCTGAGGCCCGCGGCAAAGGCGCAGAGTTCAGGGATCGGTCCATGTGCATCGCCGAATGCAAGGAACCCCGGCCCGGGGAAAGGGACCAGTTTAGGCTTGAGACGGGTCTCCTGGGTTCAGGATGGGCAAAAGGTGAGAATCCTTCAAGGGTACTTTATAGGGTTTAGGGTTTAGGTCTCTAGGATGAAGTGTCTACCATGTGGAGCCATGGACAAGCTCGCGCAGAATGTTTGTTTTGTACGAGATCTGGTGGAGTTTCCACCAGAGGGATTCCTTTCTCTGACTCTGGGGTCTAAGCGCCGTTCTTGTTCAGCGTCTGTGTTGGAGGCCCCTCATGTTTGGGACTGCCATATGAATCCAAATAGCTCCTGCCCCACCTGCTTGGACCACTTATAACGATGCCTTGATGCGTAACAAGGCCCTCTGAAACTTTGTTAAACTCTGTGTACATGTTCATAATTTCAAGTATCCAAGCGCCCCTAAGAATCTAAGAAACTGAGAAGTGATTCTTGTGTTTATCGTTTTCAAACGGGCACCGCCCTATCAAAAGATCCAGAACAAGCCACATGATAAGGCTTGACGGGGATTTCATCAAAGTGCAGCCTTGGCCATTAAGTTTCCTAAACCCAAAAGCCTCAAGCCCCCAACCTGAATCCCAAACAAAGACCCTAAAGAAAAAAGGGTCCTAAACACGGTAAATCTGAGCACTGGAAAGTTCATGTCTGACCTGCAGGACAAGTGCTTGCCGAAGCAGGATGAGGGTGAGCTCGTTCTGAACTGAGGCCCGACGTAGCAGTTTAGCACTTCAGAGTTTGGGGTTGTGGGTTTAGGATTAGGGTTGGGGGTTTCAGATTTCTCGGTCTTAGGATGGTAGTTATGTAGGAGGAGTAGTAGTTTTCAGAGTTGGATGGCTCGACAATCGACAGTGGATCTCCTGAAAACGTATATGATAGAGGGTCAAACCTTCGAGTTTGACGTAGGCATGTAGTCGTTAGCTTCCGTTAATTTTCGCTCATCGGGTCCCAATTGGGACCCGATGTATTCCAAGCTCCAGATCTCGGCCGATGCCGGAGACGCCACGGCGACGGCATATACACAGCGAAGAAAGGACTCAAAGACTCGAAGCAGCTTTGCTGATCAGGCCTTATAGCCTTATTTCTCGAGGTCTGACAGGTAGGGTGAGAGGGGAGGAGTTTAGGGCATCTGCTTTTTGTTTCGGTGGTTTGACAGGGTTCGTTTTGGTGTATGTCAGGCCTCGCCAGGCTTAAGGCTTCTGCCGGCACTCCTCTGCTGACAGCGCATGGTAGCCATAGCTGAAGTTCTGAAGTTCCACTGTTGCTGCGCGGCTGTGCCCAATGGCTCTGCAGACTCTTAGCTGCTCAAGCGGTTCACTGGCCCACCCTTCCTCATGGCGACGGCGTCCGACAACAGTGTCGACGCCTCAGCAACATTGAAGGGATGTTCCCAGCTAAAAATGTCGACCCTAAAGCCCCTCGCACATTGCTGTGCTTAGTTTTGGCGAGATAGTGTTGGAAGGATTCAATGTGGTAGGCCTTACTTTGTGCGCTACTTGATGTTATTCTGTTTTGATGTTGGACATGTCCATTTCCACCTCTGTAGTGTGTTGCTTTATTGTCCCCGGCGTTGTTTCAACGTTGGTTCATGATCTTCTTAGGCCATACATAGGTTTTTGATTAGGTGCCGCAGTATCTGCAAGAACTACATTACCGTAAGGCCCCAAAGTAGTTCCTCTTTGGGGTTCATATACGGAATTCTATAGGGTAGTCCCAAAAGGGCTCTAGTTTGGGGGCCTATGGGTACTGCTGGAAGGGGTAGCAGCACCATCAGTTTAAAACGAAAGCCCTGGCACGGAGGTTATATGGCTTGCAGCAGGGATCGCCTGCGTGGTGGTCCTGGCCGCCCCCTCATGGCTTGGGATTACCCTAGGGCCCCAAAGTAGTTCCTTTTTGGGGTTCATGTACAGAATCCTATAAGGTAATCCCGAAAAGGAGCTACTTTGGGGCTTGGGATTATTGTGATTTTGTGATTTGCTAAGGAACCCAGTAGAGGGCTCCAGGCCGATGTTGAACAGGGGCTAGAAGGATACCTTGCATGTCCCCAAATCCTAAACCCTAAGTTCACGTGCCTCAGCTCCGGATTTGTGCCCAAGTCCCGTTATTCGTGTTGCTCTTTGCCTTCTGCATCCTTTTCCCTTTAAATGAAAGTTCAGTCGCGGCTTTTGTAGCTGTTTCGATTTCCTCCACGTTTCTGCAGACATTCAGCATCAAACAGTTGCAAGAATGGTTTTACGAAGTCGAGCGCTAGATTTATATCCGAGAATATCACGAGCGTTTGTCTCACGCAAACAAGAGAAAGCCCAGAATGCAGGTGGCAGATGCCCCAGAAGCGCATATCTTGTCAGGTGCACTTAAGATCAAGATGTTTGGCAGATTGTGCCGATGATGCTTCACATGTTCAGATTCAATAATCTGGTGCAGGTTGAAGCTTTCATTCACAGCCGACAGCATGGAAACAATCGCGTAATATTTTCTCTCCATGGCCCATGCAGGTGGGCGTCTTCCTTTTCAACAACTGGCTGCAATATGTCATTGAGGACGTGCTTTCCGGCGAAGTTGCTCGTTTTTGGGGGGCGCACGGAAGCTCATGAGTCTGACCTTGCCAAAACTCACCTCGGCGTCATGTTCCACAAGCTCAGTGAGAACTGGAGACCCCACGCCCAAGCTCCAGAATCAACTTCCACGTAGTTGTCGACACCAGCACACTTCTTACATGGAAGCCTAGTATAGTATACCACATTAATGCGGGCACCTAATAGTAAGCGTACCCTAATTACTGTTTTTTTGCTAATTCGAGCCGGTACCAAAAAAGGCGGCCCAATTAATGAGTTTTTTTGTTGGGGTGGGTTTGCTCCTGTCTGCTACTGGTCAATCTTAAGACCTCCACGAAGCCCTCCTATTAAATTGTTTAAAACCTAAGCAAACCCCCCTAAACATCTCGAAACCTGAACCCTCTTAAACCCTAGTACGTAAGCACAGAAACCCATTAAACCCTCCCAATTCTACTTAAGCCCCGAAACCTCTGGACCCCCAAATTGCCTTCTTACTTCATCAAAGCCACCCAGAGATTTCAGGCCCCAAGTTTTGGTCGGGGGGGGGGGGGGGGGGTACTATTTAGGCCCTCACATTATGCCCTACTATCCTACGATCGTACGATGTGATAGAACTGTCGTACGATGTGATATAACTCATTGTTTGTGCTTATGGCTTGTTACAGTATATCATGGTTTTTGTCTCACATATTGTATTACCTTGCTGACCCCCCCAGGATGACCGCAAAGAGGAACCAGTCGGCTCAAAGTGGGCAGGGTCCTCAAGGGTAGCCTGTTTAGGGTTCAGGGCTTCGGCTTCCAACCCCACATGTATGCACTGTGAACATGGCTTTCGGTTTTCAGCATTTCGCCATGATTCCGGCGCAGGCGGCTTGTGGCTGAAGAGAGGCGTGCAAACTGGACAGAATTGCATGGTCCCATTTAAAGGATTATCCGCCGACCCTGGCGGCGTGTTGGATGGGTCTCGATGGGCTTGGAGGTGTTAACCTCCTTTTTCCCTCCTCCCACACCAAAATCCCCCGCACGGGGGGGGGGGGGGTACCCCATGGCTGTTTGCAAGGAGCACCCAAGCCCCCAAAAGCACTACACCACAGCCCATTGGGTTCAAATCAGTTCAGACCACCAATTTTTTTTCTACTTTTTCCTGCCTCCCCCCCCCCCCCCCCCCCCCCCCCCCCCCCCCCCCCCCCCCCCCCCCCCCCCCCCCCCTCCCCCTGTGCCGATACACCCCCAAGGATACTCCTTGTGAGGAGGTGTATGACCAGTTATTCCCTAAGGATCAAAGGGCAGCGCCCTGCACACGGACAGTAGTTGTTTTGTCTTGCTACGCAAGGAGAGCTTGTCTTGTCTCAATATGGTAAAACCACTGTGAGCCAATGGGCAGCGGAATGTATATGTATGAGCATGCAGCCATTGCTGTAGGTACCTGTTAGAGCTACCCCTTTAGAGGTTTATGGTTTCAAACAGACACTAATTTTCTTTTACCGGAAGCATGGCCGCACATTCACACATATACTATTATGCCCACTGTCACAGTTGCGGAGTTTGGACTCATGATAAAAACAGCATATTGTTTATGCTAGGTATAGCACTGAAGTACACTGTTGAGGTCACTCCTTTTGCACACACTCATGCATGTTGGTCAGAGAGATCATCTGTACAGGATCAGGTCTGGTAATGTTCTTCTACCGAATTATGCAGCCCTTCATTGTGCTCTTGTTAGAGCCTTGTGAATCACTGTTGTGAAACTCTGAGAATTTTCTTATCTCAGATTCGGATCCAGGTTTGGATCATAGGCTCGAGCATAGACGTTCGGATGTGGCTCATCCGGGTCTGAGTGATCTTCTTCGGAACTTGAAAAGATTCCGAGTAATCTGTTCTCAGCCCTGGTGAAGGCGGCGTCTGCAGTATCATATCCATGGTTGGATGTTGTCGTCTTTGGCTCGGCCTTTGGCGCAGCTTGTGAGCTGACTGGAGTTGCCTTGGCTTTAGCCGGTTGTGGCTGCTTAGCCCTTGCCCGTTCAGCCCTTCTTCTTTCAAGCTGTCCGTCTGAGGACGCCCATGATCTTTCACTTTCATCTCCTGAAGGAGATAAGGCGTGGGCATAGAGGCTATTCCAATACTGTGCTGCAGAAGGAGTTAGGACTTCTTCATTGTCAGATTCTGACTGGTCTTCCTCAGAGCTTTGGTCGTCAAAGAGTGTCTCGAGGACATTTTTGAGATTATTATTTCTTCGCTCTATCTCTAGTGAGGAATGGACCAATTGGTTAAAGACTGTCCTTGAGTCCTTCAGTGCTGTTAGAAGGATTTCCACTCTGGATAGAGTATCTTGGATGGTGTCAAGATGTTCCTTCCTTTCCTCCTTGTCTCTCTGGATAGAGCTTCGCAATGATTGTGCGATTCTGAGGAGGTCTGTGTATTTCGCAAGAGGCATAGTTACCGTTTGATTGTCATGTATGACAGTTGTTTCGTCGCCGCTTAAGTTCCTGAATAGGACTTCCACGACTGGTAGAAACTCCGTGCTCCACGGTTCCTCTTCATCATATGTTTCTACGTGCTGTAGCACGCGTTGTGTAAACTGGCCGGCTGCTTCTACCGTTGCATCGATAGAGCTGACGTGTCTTGCTGCCATGTTTCGGCACGTAACGTTAATTGCCTGGCCTTGATTGGCTTCGTTAAGTGCAGCGTCTGCATAGGTGCAGAGTCCACTGTTGTGGGCTTCTCTGGCTGCCTTTCGTTGAATGCGCCGATTTTGACCTCCTCTTCTGGTAGGACCTTTTGGTCTCGGAGGATCTGAAGGTACTGTTCCTTTCGCCTTTGGCGGAGGACTCTTAGGTGGAGGTGACATGTTTGCCTTGTTAGGCCCTGGTGGCATTGCCTTGGGCGCTGATGACGATGCGGCACTTGAGAGTGCAGATGTACCTTTGGCTTTTGCCGAGGATCCCTTGGGGATCGATGTATAGGTAATCTGCATGGCTTCTTCGGCCATTTGTGCATGCAAGGCATCTTTGAATAATTGCGTCATATGAGGAGTGGTACTTGCATCATCGTAGGTCTGGAAGCGCTCAATGTCTCTTTCGGTGCCACGTGGACGTGTATCACCTCTTTGGAAAGGATCGTTCCTGCGAATCTCCGCAACTTGTACTGCATGGAGGCAGTTTTTGCACAGCACCTTCCTGCAAACATCTCTTGCTTGCTTGAGCTGGTAACAGCTGTCTGAGAGATGGTAGACTTCGCTTCGGGAAGTATGCCAGATAGGTCGCAGATCAGTTGTTTCTCCGGAATTGACCCTGTTGGGTCCTAAAGGTTCACGCGTCTGCGGTTCATCCTCGGGTTCGAGGAATGGAACTCTTTGGTTCGCTGCTGCTTTTGATTTTGGTTGTTGGCGCTCCATACATCTGATAGGAGGCCTGGTAATCTGCTTCCACATCCAGTGTAAGCCCATTAGCAGCAGGAACACATTCCACGCGATGCTGAAGACGGAGAAGTCCTGCTCACTGGTTAGTGAGTTTGGAAGTGAAGTTTCATCAGTCTTGATAGACTCTGCGTTCGCTCCACCTCGGTTGCGGTGTCCGAACCAACCCGACAACCCCGCTGCTGTAGCAGCTGTTCTGAGTGCCTTGCCGCTCGGAGCAGACGGTGGTCGTGATGCCTTCCTTCTTCTTCTCCGGCTGGAGGATTCGTCCTCTTGTTCCTCTTCATCTCTCTGAGCAGACATCAAGTTTGATGTTTCTCTTTCGTGTTCTTCGATGTCACTTTTTGTTGGTGACGGTTCTTCTTCTAGTCCATCCAGCTCTTCCAAAGACATGTTGAGCTTGTCAACAATATTGGTTCTTTGAGGCCTGGACCTTGATCTTGGTAGATCTTGTTGTGAAGAGGACGATGATTCCTGGTTCCTTCTTGGAGGAGGACCTTCAGGCTCGCTGGGACGTTCAGGCTGTGGCCATTCCCAGAATCTTCCGTATCTGTGATGGCTACCTGATGGTTGCGATTGTCGTACCAGCTGTTGCCGGATGAGTAAACGAATGAATCTTTGTAACCCCAGTATTCAGCATTACGCTGCTTGAAAGCCTTTCGCTTGTCAGCGATCTTCTGAACCTGGGCATCTGACCGGTTGTGTTTCCCTTTTGTAAGGATTGGTTGTATCGTGAAGCCCAAAGGGCTGTGCCAATCTTTGTCAGAGGGACTCAACCATAGGTCAAGGTTAGAAAAAGTTGAGTAGTACTGCTTGACTGATACAAACAGACGGATATCAATATCCCTGTTATTGTTCATGTCCTGCCACATATCTGAGATTCGCTCCCAGTATGTTCTTTCGGCGGCAGGTGTAACATCTCTTGGACTAGGTGACGCCGTGTGCGGCGTTTTACTCCAGTCAAGGATATAACTGTTGATACAGTCAAGGTCAGCAACTTTCTTCGCCGGGTCCGCCGGTAGACGATCTGCACGTGCCAGTCTGTGCTGGTCGGAGTTGTTCAAGCAAAGATGTCGCACTTGTGAGTGCCTTCCTGCTATTTTGTTGAATGCTGCAAGTTTCTTCTCCAGGTATAGAGAAAACAAACTGTTTCGCGGGTGAACGTCTCCACCTTTTAAGGTGAGCCTCGACGCAATATTATTGAGGTCTCCCGCTATTACATCCGGTTTAAAAGGGAGAATCTCGTTGAGGAACGCGTTCACCAGTTCGCGTCTCTGTTCTTCCTTATGAGTCATGAATGAGTTGAAATGGACGATCGCGATGGTGATGACCTTGTAAGGCCCTTTTGTACACCACATCTCGTCAAGATCGTTCGATGCTTCTTGTGAGAAGATCTCTGCGTATGACTCAAAGTCTTCCTCTGGTGGCTCATCACCCTCGACATGGCCGTTCCATTCACAGAGAACCGGCGAGGGGTCGAGGTTCGACAGTGTCAGGCACGCCTCTGGTGAGAGGTAAGAGCCATCAGTGGGTCCATCCTTGTCAGGATTTTTGCCCTTGAGTGGGTCATATCCGATAATCTGCATGAACTCGTCTCTCGTCATCCTTTGGCCAGAATATGGGTGGACCCATTCTTTTGCCTCTGGGATGGTACTGTGGTACCCAAAGGTGAGGCGGCATACCGCACCGTGGCATGCCCACAGTCGCTTCTTGGGACCACCATTCTTAGGCTTCATTGTTCGATGACGGTAAAAGTGGTGGACGAGAGCGATGTCTGTTGTTGGGTCACCCTTGACTCCAATATACATTGAGGGTGCCTCAGGCTCCTTGGGAGGAGAATGGATTAGCATCCCCCTGTATTCATGTTGTCGCATGGTTGCGATTGAATACTCTGACGCAAGTGCTCCTGCCTCGAGTACGAGGGTAATATGAGCTGAATTGTTGAAGCACATGTCAATAAGAGGGTGATAATCGAATCCCTTCTCAGGTTTGAGCTTCTTTTTGGGATTCCCTGCGGGCACCGGCGCTCGATCCATATTTCCCCAGTTGAATACCACTAGGTTTAGCGATACGCTGTCTGGGTTTGAGCCTTCAATGTATTCTCTCTTCTCGTTAACACCGGCCATCCTATTGCGAACTATCTCGTAATGTGCATCGAGCACCAGTTTGTCTTCGTAGCCAGTAAGAGAGAGAAAAGAAGCCGGATGGCTTGTTCTAGAGTCCTTGATGTTGATGTGACTCTTGTTAATGCTCTTATATTCCTCCAGGGTTGGAGCCTCTGTGGAGCTGTTATACGTATTCGGAGGATTGTTCCTAATATCATCAAGGCTGCATGGATCAACGCCTGGATGGTCCTTTTCGAACAGACTTCTTGCGTGGTCGCAATACATGTTGATTTTCTGGACTTCCAAATCTACGTCCTCATGTGTGAGGATGGCCTCGTATAAAAACTGACGCTCTTCTGAGGTCATTCCTGCTCTCACTTTGGAGGTCTCAAGGCAATCGATTGGCAAGACGCACTCGCACATCCGTTGTTTACCCTGTGGGGTAAGTCGACAGTCTGCACATACAATCGTTCCACAGGAATAGCAAAAATAGCCTGTAGGCTGTTTGCAGAGATCGCAGAGAGGATTGTCTGGTCGAGGCAACATTCGTATCCTTTGGTTAAGGCTCATGGCTGTCCTGCGTACTCCTACAAATCTCTCCTTGTTAGGAGGTGCAGAGGAGGAAGATGCCGACTCTCTGGGTCTGTCCCACTCCTCTTCGTCAGGAGCCTCAGAATCTTTGATCATGAGTGGACTTCGGATTTTTCGATTCCATCGACTAACCCAGATTCTCTCCTGCATTTCCTGTTGCATAGCCGGGTTAGACGATGACTTCGAGATTCGGTGCTTGGTATTTTCTCGAATTCGAGCGCTGATGCGCTCATGTTCTCTTACGAGGTCTTCCTCATCAGCAGGCTCCTCGTATTCGAGGTTGAGCTTGCTTCTGTTGACTCGATAATAGGTTTCTGTTTCAGGATCGAAGAGAACTAGGAATTTTTCCTTCTCCTTTTTAGGAGATTTTGGTTTCCTTGGCTCTTCGTCTGAACTCTGAACATATTCTGTTTCAGGCTTTGGTTGGTCAAGTTTGACCTTCTCCTCAAGTTTCTCTGTGATCTCTTCCGTGGGAGATTCTTTCTTCTCCTCTGACGCTGCAGGTGCAGAGTTCGTCTTGTGAGACGGATTAACATCAACTCGGAGTTCTGAGGATGACGAAGTTTGAGCTCTTTTCGCTTGACAACGTCTGATTCTTCGTCACAATCCTGGTTAGGATCTGGTTCCTCAGGTTCCGTCTCTGTTCCAGAGGATTCTTCCTTGGGAGGAACTACGTTGGTAGAAGTATCCTGAACAGGTTCTGGAGGTTTGTGACCTGTAGTTATCTTAAGAACTTCAGTGGCGCTTCTAGTGCCGTCGGAGTTCCAGAGCTGTCCCATAAGACTGTCCGGATCCTTGTCTGCCTCGGCCTGCCGGGCGAGCTTGGACCTCGGATGGATCTCCTTTGCAGTAGTCTCCGTTTTCGGAGGTACCTCACCTGCAGAAGCGGTTTGCTCCAGGTTTGGAGCTGTGTCAGCCTCTGTATTCGGCAGAGAGAAAGACTTCTTGTGAGAAGATCTAGCCTTGGGAGGCTCTGGAGGCAGATTTCGCTTTGACACCTTCCGAAGTGTCGATTCGATCTCTTGGCCGTAAGTTGCGCACCATTTCTTCGACTCGTAAGTCGCTGACGGCATCTGTTCGGAGCAGTGGTCTGCCCACCATGGTCCGATGCTCTTGAGCTCATCGTATTGCGATGATATCCAGAGTGGTTCAGAGGGTGCGAATACGGCGCTGAGAGTACGGGCATGCACTACCTCTGGTGTAGCAAACATACCTGCTTGCGACTGCCACATGTTTGTGACTTCGTTCACTACGTTATTTGCGTCGAATACTAGAAGCAGTGCCTTGTTGGCACGCAGCAAGGTCGGATTAGGATTCGCCAGGTTTAGCGTTGAAAACTGAACAGTGTCCCTGTTGGAACGACTGTTTTCGTTCACGAGAGCTTGAAGACCTGGTGATGTAACCACCTGCGATAGGAGGTTTGATGGTACCAGACCGTGCCTCAGGATTGAGGATAATGCCTGTAGGTCCGTGGCATGCATGATGTAACAAGGGTTGTTCTGTCGAACAAACTCCTCCATGCCTACGGGTCTCGGCGCGTTAGTGGAGAGACGCTGTGCACGGGACTGCACTGGATTGCTGCCCGTTGCCATGAAGTCTGAGATGGTCATGTGTGACCTTGGCCTCTCTTCTTCAGGATCTGGTTCTTCAACTCTTGGTAGAGTTCGTCGTGAACCGTGTCCTCCCACTGCCGAGAGGAAAACCTTGGTCATGGTCAGCACATTTGCATCCGGTGGGATGGTAACGGCGGCATCTGTGGTTTCGGCCTTGCCATCTTGGTTATAAACCATAGTGACCACGAACCTGGACTTAGTGTTAAGGAGGACACCAAGCGCGATCTCTTGTGGTGTATACTGTGCAAGCTCTGCATCGGCCAACTTGGACATGTCCAGAAGATAATTGTGTTGGCCAGCAAAGAGATCTGGGCGCTGGTTCTGAAGGTGTCTTGTTGAGTGTGACAACCACCTTCCGACTCTGTTGGTCTTGGAAAGAATGTGGAAGC